>BRYF01000017.1:18997500-19000000 GCA_030159135.1 Actinidia polygama
CAAACCAAGCTAAATTATATTTTACTGCTTACGCTATTACCAAAATACTTCTTGCTATTTATTATTTTCATGGTGTCAATCAACTTGTTACGTTTTAATTCAAGTGTCATTGAAACATTCCTTTTACATGTGACATCTTTTTGTACAGTCACATAACCTGTTTTCATTATCAAATTTATAACAATATTACTTATACTAATATTTGGATATACAAATATACAAACTATCTCACACAATTCATTTGGGTCCCACACATGTTAGGTGAAGTCTACACACCCTATGTGAGAGTGTATATGATTTTTTTGTAGTAAATTTAATAGCGTTTTTTTTAATTTAATAACAGTTTGACAGAAGAGTAACATTAACACTTGATCCGGAGTCCATGTTTGATAGTAATTTTAATCCATCGGGATTGATAATCCAGTCCTAAGGGCTTGTTTATTTACCCGGACTGATTAAGTAGTCCTGGACTACTTGGGGGACCTAATAAAACCATGGAACACCCCGGGATAAAGTTGTCCCAAGTATGGGAGACTATTTGGTCTGCTCGGACTAATAGTACGGAGCCATTTAGGAAAAACAAACGCTAGATTGGACTAGACTCGTCACCTAGTCCAGTCTAGTCCGGATAATCAAACATGCCCTAAGAGTATTATTAATCACATTGGAATGGATTACGAATATATCACATCTCTAGGTTTTCTAATCTTTTATTTTTTGGGATTAACAATCTATAAACTAATAATCTAGAGCTTAATTTTTGCAATAGAATACAGTTAAAGTTGGCCCCAAAAGACTAATAGTACGATCTTCCTCTCAAAATTTGTTAGACAATCCAATTCCAATCCCAATGCGATTAAGAAAGAGATTGGATGACTATAAATACCACCTCTCCCACTGGATTCCTTATTCTTTAATTTTTTAAAAATTTAACAGTCTCAATAGACTAATAATTCATAGTTTAATTTAACAGTCTCAATGAACTACTAGAAATTACTGCTCCCAATTGGGTTGGTTACCCTTTAAGGCAGTTCCAAAGTAGATGGAATCCGAGTTGAAGTCTCTCAACCTTGCATTTAACTCATGACCAATGAAACAACAAAGTCTCTGGCATCACAAATGGTCCGACAGATTGTAATGAAGTGTCTATATAGGTTCCCATTGACAAATCAGGGAACACACACTCTAAGGCTCCGTTTTGCACCAGTTTTTTTTAGCTTTTTGACTGGTTTTTTTGCTTAAAATGAGCAAAAAAGCCAATTAGATATGGTTTTTTTGTCTTTTTGCTTTTGCTTATTTGCTTAGTTTTAACTAAAGTAAAGCCAGAAAAATAAAAAAGTAAAAAAAAATTGGCCTTTTTAGTAACAAGCTTAAAAAAAGCTTAACTTTTAAGCATTACCAAACGGAGCCTAAATGTAGGTTTATTCCAGTTTTATAACTATTCACAGCTAATCCCCTCTCCGGGAGGGTTTGTTTGGTGCTCTTGGAGCAGAGAAATTATTTAGTGCTATTAAAGTAAATCTTAGTTGTGTTCTAATTTTAGAATGATTGATCTAAACAGTGATGTCCATCGCTTTTTTAATTGGGTGTGATCAACGTATGCATATGTGTCATTCATTGGATGGTATAGAGCAATACTCCAAGAGCACCAAATAATCCCTCATTGGAATATGACACATGTGCAAATATTAACACTATTCAATGCAGTGAAACTCACTGTTTAGACCAATATTTTCAATGTTAGATTTGCTCTTAGAGCACTAAATAATTTCTCTCTTTTGAGGGATTATTTAGAGCTCTTAAAACATTGCTCTACACCATTTAATACATGACGCGTGCAAATTTTGACACCATTCAATGCAGTAAGTTTTACTGTTTAGATCAATCCCTCTAAAATTAAAATACCACTAGAATTTGTTTCTCTCCCTCTCTAGGGGCCATATTGGATAAAGGCCACCCCTTTTCTTGGTTGGGGATCATCAATATTTGAAGCTTAGGTGTCTGGGCTCTGGAGGTTCCACTTGTTCTTGTGGTTGAGCCTTGTCAGCTTGTCATTATTCATGTTCCTAAATTAATTACCAAATTATTTTTAATTTTTTTCATTCATATTCGGTCACCTCAAATAAAGTAATTTAGCAAAAAAAAAATTTTTGCTTTTAAATACGAAAGTACTCGAGCTGAGCTTATGTTAAAAGTTGGCTATTTAAATTAGAAATACTGATAAAAGCATTGAAATCTAACTTTCTAAAAATTAAAATTTTTAAATTTTTTAAAATTATTTTTGGTCCATAAATATAAATAACAATTGTTACAAATATTCTAACATGGCTTTCAAAATAAAGTAACAACAAACACAATTTTAATATTTTCGCGATAGATTTTTCCTTTTTGTTTTGGGCCAGTGGATCTGAAAGAGATTGAATTTTGCAATTTGATTAATGTCCGATGGGATAAATGACCAAAACGTACGTGTAACACTAAATAATTTTTTCATTATGAA
>BRYF01000017.1:19030000-19032500 GCA_030159135.1 Actinidia polygama
AACATTAAAAATTGAGTTTTCAAAAATTAGTTTTTTAAAGTTATTTTTTGAAAAAAGAAAAAGAAAAAACTGCGATAAATACTTTTGACACAACTACTAAGACCAAAAATAGAAATGGTATAGTACACACGGAAATGAATATGGTGCACATAGTAAAAGTGTGTATGATATACAAAAATTATATAATTTTATGGTTCATGTTATATATGTATATTATCTAACCATAAAATTCATAACCAGAGGCAGACGAATAGTAATATGAAAACAATATTAACCATAAAAATACGTAACTATGACCATAAATTCACATTGGGACAAAAAATTTTTGTAACAAATACACTAAAAATATAAATAACTAAAAAATGCATAATTCGAACCACAAAAATATAACACAATCATAACATTCATAGCAAAACTATAAAAGCGCATAACTAAGCCACATGAATGCATAACAAAGGTAATTAATTAAATGACCACAAAAAATGCGTAACTCCGACCATAAAATGCATAACACAACCACACAAATGCATATCTAGGCAGTAAAAATGCATAACAACCGTACTTAAAAAAATAAATAACTAAAAAAATACATTATCCTAACCTAAAAATGCGTAACAAAAACATACAATAAATACCATAACTGTAACAATATGTAATCATATCAAATTAATGCATAACAAAAATTTTAAAAGTTGTAACATAACTAACATAATACGTAACAAAAATCACAAATATACGTAATCTGAACAATAAATGTACGTAACTTCGGTATACATACGTAACTTTGATATACCAGACACTTTTACAATGTGTATACCATCATTTTTTCCGTACAAACCCAATATATCTACATTTCTTTACGGAATGGCAATTCCCATTTACTTTGGTTATGTGGTGATTGGCCATTTTGCATTTGAAAAATAATATATATATATATATATATATATATATATATAAAAGAAAATCGATCATATACAAAGATGGTGGCTGAGAAGTAGTTTTCAATGGCTTGACGCTGTTCGATCGAGCCTGCAAGACAGCAACAGTGAGAATGACCACCTAGAGTTGTTCTATAGACGACTCACCGTCCAAACTATCGTGTAAAGATGTTGATTGAACTTGATATGAAGCGGTAGTTTGGCGATGACACTCATCCAAATTCAATCGGAAGTGAAATAAGATATTTTATCTTCTTACAAAATATATATACAGTCTCAATTGCATAAATATTCTATATGGAATTACCTATCACTTTTAGTGCTTTCTTGATCGGATCAAATTCAGTGCCTCCATAATTATTATTTCTTTCTTAAGTTCGTACCTAAGTATGACTCGGCCTCTTCTGGTAAAGTTAAACAATTCAAGGAGGCCTTGCCAATTCAATGGCTGTATACATGAAACTGAAAGAACTAGTACTACATGTCTTAATACTTTACCAACTATGACAATTAACCCTTTGGCTTAACTCCTACTCCATTAACACAAAAAGTACAACATACAAATCCATCACTTCAAACTCATGAATACTCATCCACTCACTTTGTACAGTATAATTGTGGCTGGTGGTACAGCTAGAATTCAATAAACTTGACCATTACAATAATAAATAAAGATCGAAATAATGATTTCTACACTTTTTTTTTAAATATATTTATATTTTGGTCATTATATAGTGCAAAAACATAAGAAAATTGATTTATTTCTTTAGCCAATTTTCAGAAGGTTAATGCGATAAAAGTTTATAAATATTCATAAGAATAGTTAGTAAAACCGTTTTCAGAATTGTCCCTTTCTATTTCATTTTTTCTTTTTTCTTCTTCTTGGAGTAGATCTTAAGAATCGATACAAAATTACATGTTAATTATGACAAAATATGTACTGCATTTAGTAAAAATTGAATTGTAAAAATTAATTTAAAAACCGCGATAAACCCATTAATTGTGATACACGATCATATAATTTTCGATAAGCGTGTAACAGAGTTACATAATATTTGGGGATGGAGCATCCGAATCCTAGCAATGTATTTTTTTTTAGTTTCCCAATGCTCACATAATATTGAAACAAACACTTAATCAAAACAACCAATGAGAAACCTTTTTCTTGACAACCTTCTCCTTGATGGTATCCAAACTAGGCTTCCAACCTTTCCCGCCAGAAAACTGTCGGCTCAAAAACTCCGGCCGCCCCTCCAAAAACTCCGTCAAGCACTCCCCCTTCGTCATTTCCTCAAATCTCTCCACCAGATCAGCTTTCCCGCGCAACACCACCCCGTGACCCTCTCCTCTTCTCGCAGTACTACACAATGGCGCAAACAAGGAAACAAACCCCGTCAACGACGACAGAAGAGTCCTCGAGCTCAAGACCGAGTTTGCAATTGAAAGTAGCATTCTCGTTTCTTCAGATGATAAAGCCGGTGGCTTCCCTCGCCTTTTGGGCATCATGAGGTAGACCTTCCCCTTCTCTAGCTTCTTGTCAGCTGGCAACGGACTCAGCCTTT
>BRYF01000017.1:19035000-19037500 GCA_030159135.1 Actinidia polygama
CTACTCGACTCGATACACTTATAATGTTTAAGCTACTTGAACTCATATTGATTAAAACTTGTTTGAGATTTGTTCGCTTGATAAAACAAGTCAAACTCAAACATGTTTTAAAACTCGATAAGTTTTCAAACCGACCTTAAACACTCTACCATTCAGCTCGTTTATTAGCCTTAATCGCATTTTATTTTTTCAACTTCTTCCTTTTTATATTCAATCCTATGCGGCCTTCACAAAACACCTTGAGCGGGAAAACCTCTTCCTCTTGCTTAAAAACTTCTCTTTACTCTCTCTCTCTCTCTTGGATCCTTGAAGTGTATCTTTAGTGTAGTGGTCTTTTAAGTATACAAAATGACGTTATTTTATAAATTTAAAAATTAAAATAACGTTATTTTATGTTAACAACAAAACGACGTTATTTTATGTTAACAACAAAAACAACGTCGTTGGTCTTATAAAACGTCGGACGTAGTTTCGCAAACCACTCCACTGATACAATTTGATCCAAATCCCATTTCTATGCTCTTGTTTGCTAAACATGATTATCCCTATCTCGTAAATCTTGCCACGTCGGTAAATAATTATCTCTATCTCCACGTGTGGTAATCTCAAATTCCCTCGTAAGATCAAGAGTAGGACTCCATGGCCTGTAGCTCCCTAACCGGTGATCGGGAAAGCCGGTACCATATCCTGCCACCGCCGCAAGCGGACGCTCAACTTTGAAACCGGACCCCTCGGTCACCATCGGCAAAACCTTCGAACTACGTCGTTTGGTCCGCTTGCGCCTCTTCTCGCAGGCTGATTCAATGAACGCCATCTCCAATTCCAAGGCCTCACGGGGGGCCCTACTCGCCGGCAGCAGCAGGTAAACCTTCCCTGCCTACAGATGTTCGTCGATTCTAATGGGCGGAATACGGCTAGTCCGCCGGATTTGTGACGCCGTCGACACCACGAGGATGATCTCGGCGGCTGTGATTGGGACGTCGATAAGACGGATGCTTCCGTAAGCGTCGATGATGATCGCCATTTGGAAATTGCCCATAGGACGAAATGTATTTCACTAATAAATTGCGGCTCAGTGGAGATATGTACGCGAAGAGGTGCAGATATGAGTTGGATTTGCACATCGGAGATCAAACAGAATGGCGTAATAACCGTGGATAACTTATTTACCTTTTTTCGGGATTCTAGTAACCTAGATGGGGCTGATTTTATTTGGCGCTATTTTGTTAACAATAATGTTATAGGAATCTAAATACATACGTGGTATAATCACATGCGGAAATTAATGTATAATTTAAATTATACCGAATTAAAATATAAGGTTTGATTTGTTACAATTAAAATTGTAGATTTAATTTATTTTTATAATCAAACCTTAGGTTTTTTTATATAATTTTTTTCAAGAATTTAAAAATTAATTTTTTTTTGATAAAAAAATTATGTAAAAGACAAAAAATCAAATAAGTTACACTAAATCAAATACATGTAAGTGGCATTCTCCGAAATGGAGTTTTTGGAGACTTTTGAGTTGGAGATACTCAAACCAGTGGCGCTCAAAATCCTAGCCCTAATCCGAGAAGAGGGTTTGAATCTCTCCATCTCTCCTTCTCTCTTGCTAAACTCGAAATAGGAAAGCTTAGGGGATGTTTGGTAATATTTCTGTTTTTTGTGTTTGTTTAATTTTTATTTAGTTTTATGTAAAACCGAAACTAAAAGTATATATTTGTGTTCAATTTTTTTAAAACTATTTAAAAATAAAAATATGTTTGGTTTTATCTGTATTTAAACTATTTTAAAAAAACGTGTGTGGTGGCGAAGGAGGTGGTGGTGGTGGTGGTGGCGGAGGAGGTGGTGGTGAGGAGGAGGTGGTGGAAGTGGTGGATGAGGAGGGGGTGGTGGATGTGGCGATGGTGGTGATGGTGAGGAGGAGGGGGCGGCGGTGGTGGTGGTGGAGGGGTGGTGATTGAAAAAAAATTGATGAAAAAAGTTTTGTAAACAAAACAAAAATATTATTTTGTTGTTTTCACTATTTTCACAAATAGTGAAAATAATTTTGCCTCATTT
The DNA here is from genome assembly GCA_030159135.1 of Actinidia polygama. Lineage (NCBI taxonomy): Eukaryota > Viridiplantae > Streptophyta > Magnoliopsida > Ericales > Actinidiaceae > Actinidia > Actinidia polygama. The sequence goes on from BRYF01000017.1 coordinate 19,037,065, forward strand.
ACAATAATAGATACCAACACAAACAAGTTTTTATTTATGTTTATTTTGAAAAATAGAAATTAAACAAAAAAACATAAATTAAACAGTGAACAAACATACCATTAACATTTGGATTTTTCTCCCGCAGGATCAACATTCTTTGTTTTTCATTGGTAGTGAAGTCATTGTATGCATGTAATTTGTTAGATTTTTCAGTTTCATAGAAATGGCGAAGTCAACAGAATTACACCACTCATAAGTCATAACCAATCTTACAAAGCTCGCAAGAACGACATCACTGTTGAGTCCAGCCCATCTGGATGAGTCCAAGCCCACTTAGATGAGTCCAAATCCAGTAGCCAAGCCCAGTTGGAGTTCGCATGTAGTGTCCATGTGACGATGAAACTCTTGAGTTATCTAGGACTCTTTGAGAGTGTTTATCTTTTTGTTTTCCGAG
>BRYF01000017.1:19062500-19072500 GCA_030159135.1 Actinidia polygama
ACAAAACTAGTTTATTCATTCCAGATTTTCTAAAAACTTCAGACATGCAAAAGTTTGTAGTTAACAGCAAAGTAAGATCATAAGTTTCCAGTAGAGCAGAATATTTATGAGTAATAACTTTGCTATCATTTTATATACGCTGAAAAATGCCAAATTTAGTTAGGACTTTGGTGAACACTCTCTCCAAATACATTAGCAATGTGATCTTCTTGGACATGTCGTCTACTCTAGGCACTAGCGATGTGCCCACTCGCTCCACTTTAACCAGTGACTCTTGGTACATTATAACATAACAATAAAATCCTAAACTACTTTAAAATTTTTAGACCACTTTACAGCATCCAGGTGTTCTCTAATAGACTACAAATAATACATAGTCTTGCAAGCCATGTTTTAAGTACTTCTTTCCTGCAAGAGTTTAATTGTGCAAATAGTATTCTACATGGACAATCAAATCACTTTAGAATTAGGTAAAAAGACAATGACATTCTGTAGTAGGAAAGAAGAAACAAAAATAGATAGAAAGAAAATAAAAGGAATATTCTATATATAAGAGCATGGCAAAGTTACCTAGGGAAGTCTCCCTTTATGATTCTCAAACATCGGACGGTTCTCAAGTGCAGAAACATCAAAAACCATGTATGGTTTGTGAGTAATATCACAGAAACTAGTAGTGCATGGAATTAACTTAAACTTTTACAAATCCATAATCCAGAAAAAAACTGGCTTCATGTCAAACTCCAAGAGCTGAAAGTGCATATAGAAGGCATCATCACCTACATTCAGAAGCTCCAACAGAACATCTAGTACGCAGCTAGAGCCATCTTATAAAGAAAAATCATAACATTCAAAATTGCTTCATTCTGAGACGAAGATACTACTTGTTAATAAACCTGTATGTAGCCTTGATTTACAAGCAATTTTCTTAGGACCCCAGATTTCCAAGAATAGAACAGTTTATTAACTACAGGACTTCTGGAATGTCTTTGGGCTAAGCTGTTTATCAAGTTTTATACTTTCCACTGGCCTTACTTCAGGGGCACTTTCACTCTGGAACTGGTAAAATATAAGATATTTAGTCATAATAATTTCACAACTATGACAAGCAAAAATAAGTGCCAAGATTAATTTGTCGATCAGAGAGTGCACACACAAAAACCTTTCCTGATACGCGTTCAATTCTGACTGAAACACATTCTTCTGTCTACGGGCATATTTTTATATGCCGCGCAAACCCCTACCATCCGCATAATAGGAACGTGCTCTATTGATCCAGAAAGCAAGAAACTGATGATCCATACAATTGACCCAAAATGGTTGGAACCTAGATTTTGTGAAGTGTGTTAAATTTGTGTACGTCCATAGATATGAAATCTAGGATTGCATTTGATCCACTGACATATTGAATTAAAGAGTGTGAACTTCAAATTCTAAACTCAACTGATCACGAAATTTTTTCTTACAAACACAAAAGGCCCTTTCTACACAAAAAGGCCCTCTCTCCGGTAAGCTTTCTAAGACTTGACAGCTTTCAGTCATTGCCACCAGCTGAGAAGACTCTGGGCTTGCTGACATAGTTCTACCTCCGTTAATGTTCCTTCCATGACCACAACAAATGTTTCACGTTTCACAACTTACAAACCAAAGGCAAAATTTCCAACCAATTAAAAAACAAAGGCAAAATTTCTAACCAATTAATGAGACAACAAACATTTCGGGAAAAGGCAATTTTTTACTGCTTACGCATACAGTTTGACCTTGTGTTTGGAAATGTACTCTCCGCAACTGAGCTCAAGCCGATATGCTTGCTCCATAATGCTTAATCATAGAAGTAAAAGGGGTTCATCAGAGAAATATAGGTGAAGTAAAAAGTATAGGAAAACAATACTTGAAACAAAGAATTATGGAGTTGCAACCTTCTGAGACAGCTTTACCACATCCTTTGAGAAATTCTTCTCTTCAAAGTGATAGTGAGGATGTTCACCCTACAAAGTGAGTAGTGCCAAACATAACTCTTTGAATGAAAAACAAACAGGAAAAAAAGAGATAAATCAACCAAATAAATATCCAACCAATAAGGAGAAATTGGTGTTTCAATGCTTTAAGGCAATCTTCCCCCTTTCAACAATTTATCTGGATTATATATGGGAAAGCATCATCCAGAAACGAAGATGAGAATAGAAAAAGAAAACTGAAAAGGAAAAATAAGGGATAGTTAATAGTTTGCACATATTATACAAAACCTTGGGCAGAGTGTACTAAATGGACATGAACCATCTGCTAGCTTTTTATATTCCAATTGAGTGCATCCAAGTCAAAACGTTCCTAGAAGTTGTCCATATGTTCCAACAACAATTGAAATGATTATCATTAATGACCAGGTGACTATAAATAATAGATAATGAGATACTATAACTCGATTTCATATAATTGATTTATCCATCAATGGAAAAAATACAGAAAAAGCAGCCGCAGCTATTACCACCTTGTCCATATGCTTTGAACTAAACTACCAGCATTTTTTCTACACAACTACAAATGTACGCATGCTAATGAATTGTCTAACAAGATAAATTACAAAACCTTCATATGGCACGTGTGCAAGACATTAACAAAGAATTGCATGGTACTTGTTTGGTTGTCATGTATAATCAAAATATTTTGCTATACTGTAAGAGTTTGCTTGAGCAGTTAAAAGGAAACTCATCAGCATAGATTGCAGTTTCAAGAAGATCTGTCAGAAGTGTACTTAGCCTGCCTGTCATTGTATGATCTTTTGCTTCCATCTTAATAATGATTCAATCAATGGGTGATGTTTCAAAACTTTCTTCAGGAACTAAAAGTAAAAGAAACAAAAAGGCAATAAGCAAAAACAATGGAGACATATGAACATAACCTTATGTGGGCCAAAACACACAGCCAAATTGTGATCAGTTGTTGTTTGGGCAGCATAACTCATCCTCACTGATCAATCATCCCTTATCTTGAAGATAACCTTTATCTTGAAGATAAACGTAGAATTTTGTCCTGTCAAAATGATTGGTCCTTTTCTTATATTCTGAAGCCAACATAGTAGCTCATGAACTTACTGGTTTGTCTTTAAGGAATGACTTCACAGGTTCTCCCTCTTCTGAGCTCTATGTTGAGGCCTAGGAGGAGGATATGTCTGTGGACATCATCATTTGATCTTTGGTTGGGTTTGCTCTACTGCTTTTTTGGCCTTGTTGCTCCTTTGGTTTCTCTGTACTTTTACTGTATAGTTCCCTCTGCCTTCTCTTGTAATTCAATCAGAAAAAACAAAAACAAAAAAAATATAGCCAAGCAAACTTGGTGGAGAAGATCAGATTTCCCGGTCCCCATCGGCATCCATGTTAGGGTCAGCAATCAGGATGAATCTTGCACAACGGGGAACGACAAACGGTAAGATTGTTAGGTAGGGACAAATGCATTCATTCTCAGAGATCACCTCAAGGAAAAGGATGGTATAAACTTTTAGTGCTTTGGCACTTCATCCATACAGGACAACCTTGAGGTTAAACGCAAGTCATTTTAACCATGTAAGATAAAAGGGGCTGGCATTATTGTAATTTGTATGAGGATGAAAATGTTTTTTTAACTTCTTTTCAGCACTTGAGCACAACCTTGAGCTCGAAATAAGTAGGTTTCTACCAAATGTATATAATGTAGCAACACAGGAGAACTCCAGAAATTGTTATTATAACAGCTATATTAATTAATATCTAAGGCATGATTTAGAGAGTAAGAGAGAGTAAAACCAAAACTAAGCAAAAAGGCAGTGCAAACTGTTCATGGTGAAAGTATCAGTTGATATTGTGATAGAAAGTTAACAGGCCAGCATGACCTAAGGCTGACCCTAAAGCAAATTCCCATTCCATACACATACGAGAAGAAAAGATATGCCATATGCACACAAGCAATAACTTAAACCATTGTGAAGTGAATCTCAATAAAGCAAGTAGTAATGCCTATGGTCACACACATAAAAACCCATTCTATCCTAGTATCAGCATTCGATACTTGGGTAAAAATACGAGTATATGTACGATATGCCTAGATGGACATGCACCCAACGAGCACACAAAAGTAGTTGAGTTTGGTATAATTTCCACTTTATATGTAAAATGTTTTGTTTTGTTTGTCAGAATCATTTTGCCTTTATAATGTGAGCCGTTGAATAACGGTATTAGACACTAAGACTCATAGCAGCACCTGATTACATAAGTTCATGTCATGTAGAAAAATACTTGTGTGATTCGGCAACAAAAGTACATCCTGCTATAGACATGGCATGCCATCCAATGAAGGCAACATAACATACCAACATACAGACAGGAACAAATTCCTTTTATTCCCCAATCATCAGACAATATATCTTTCCAAGATTGCTTCTCCAATATTATTTCATTATTAATCTATAACAAATCAGCATTGTAGCAAATGAGGAAGAAGCCCCTTATAAGATTAAACTATGGATTCATTTTCCCCCATCTATTTTTGCATAATTATTATATAACAAATCATCATATTAGCAAAGTAACTCCTTACAAATGAACGAGGAAGAAGTCCCTACAAGATTCAACTATGGAGTCATGACGGGCGAGCTCTTACAAGTTGCCATGCACCCTAAAGTATTTTGTAAAGCTAGACTCCACCTTTGCAACTGTTCTAATCCATAATCTTACTCCATATCAATACCTTCACAAAGTATTGTACGGCCTGCACTATTTGCTTCCATGCAATCAACAACAATCTTTAACAATTTCAGAACTCAATGAACATCAGGAGGACAACTGCAAAGCGGAATTTGGGTCATAGTAATTAAGACATCAATGGAAATTATATCACGATTTAAGCATTATGCACACATTTCGTAGGTCAAAATATTGATATACAACTACATAATAAAGCTAACATGAACCTTGAAGCTACTTCTTTGTGCATCCACATAGAGAACTGCTTTATTTGCGTCTTCACTGCATTGAGTATGTCGACAATCAGGAACGTTGTTTTAATAATTTAACAAGTACATGACACCACCTAAGTTTGTGTGTCAGCAAAGATGCTAGCAACTACCTGCTTCATGTATGGAAGCTTACACAAATCTTTTTCGAACTTCTAGACAATTGTGCAAAAGTTAGATTAATCCCCCAAATTACACATCAGGAGTTATGCAAACTTTAACCAATTAATAAATAAATACAAAAAGCATATCATTGCCTTCACGAAGTATTATATGGACTATACTATTGTCTTCCATCCAATCAAAGTCAATCTTGAACAGTTTTAGAACTCAATGAACATAGGACAACTCTACAAAGCAAAATTTGGGTCCTTGAACAAGAGTAGTAGACACATAACAACACTTGATTCCATTCCCAAGTCCATGTGATGTAGCTAAATACTTATGCGATTCAACAACAAATCTAGATTCTGCTATAGACATGTCATGCCATCCAATAAGGCAACATGACATACCAACGCACAAACAGGAACAAATTCAGAGTATTCCCCAAAAATCATTAGACAATGTAACAAACCATCTATAATTATAAGATATAACTATGGATTCAGTTTACCCATCTATTGTTACATGTCATGCCATCCAATAAGCAACATGACATACCAACGCACAAACAGGAACGAATTCAGAGTATTCCCCAAAAATCATTAGACCATGTATCTGTCCAATGTAACAAACCATCTATAATTATAAGATATAACTATGGATTCATTTTACCCATCTATTGTTACATAATTAATCTATAATAAATCATTATCTTTGCAAAGAAACTCCTTACCAATGATTGAGGAAGAAGTCCCTGTAGATTCAACTATGAAGGTAAGTTGCAATGCACCTACACGAGATGCATTGCAATGCATTGCAACTGTTTTGATGCAGAATCATACTCTGAGTCAATCGCTTCACAAGATATTATAAACCTGTACAATTGGTTTCCAGCCAATAAAAGGCAATCTTGAACAGTTTTAGAATTCAATGAACACCAGGACGACTACGGAGCAAAAATTGGGTCGTAGCATTTAAGACACCAATGGAAATTGTACCACGAGTTAAAAAATCAATGCACACATTTTTCAGGTCATGGTATTGATGCACAACTACACAAATTATGTTGTGCAAAACATACCATTTGTATAATACAAGCGTGCTCAATCTATTGATCCAAAAAGAAAGATATTGTTGGTCCACACAACTGTCCCTAAACGGTTAAGACCGATAATTGAGCAAGTTTTAGTGTAGTGTGTTTAAATTTGTCACATCCTTAGATATAAAATTTAGGATGTACCTTGGCCCACTGATAGGTAAAATTTTACCTAACGTATTGAATTAAAGAACATCAGTGCATGAACTTCATATTCTAAATTCACTTGATCAAGAAAGTTTTGCTTGAGGCAATATCAACCACACAAACAAAAAGTTGACATAGATCTGCCTAAGATAGAATTCCTTTCACGACCACAACACATATTTCATATTTTCATAACCTATGAACCAAAGAAAAAATTGCCAACAAATGAAATGAGACAACAAAGATTTCAAGAAAAAAGCAATTTTTACTGATCTCTAGGGATCTTATGCATGTAGTTTGACCTTTTGTTTGCAAATGTAGTCCTTGAAATGGAGCTCAAATTGTTTAGGCATCTTTGTCTCTGTCTGCCCCATGTCGAAGAAGCAACGTAAATGCTCTAATCGTAGAAGTAAAAGGGACTCAGCAAAGAAATATATGTAAAGTAACAAGCTTAGGAAAACTACTACTTAAAACAAAGAATTATGGAGAAGCAAACCTTCTGACGCAACCTTTCCACATCCTTTGAGAAATTCTTCTCTGCAAAGCCACAATGAGGTTGTGCTCTCTACAAAGTGAGTAGTACTAAACATAACTCTTTGAATGAAAAACAAACAGCAAAAAAAAAAAAAGATAAATCAACCAAATAAATAACAACAAATAAGGAGAAATTGGCATTTTTAAGGTAATCTTCCCCTTTCAACAATTTATCTGGATTATATATGGGAGCCAGAAACAAAGATGAGATTAGAAAAAGAAAACTAAAGAGGAAAAATAAGAGATAATTAATAGTTTGCAATGCAAGTTTTCTCAAGTGCCCAAATAATGCTTTATAATAAGTTCTTATCCAATGCAGCCCAGAAGAGGAGAAAAAAAAATTGAAATTAAAAAAGAAATCAAGTTTGGAAATTGCTTAGTTTCATACCAAACATGCTTACGACCAATAGGATTAGTTTGTTATTAAGTTTTAACTATTATTAAAGTCATACATTAGTCTTCTAGGTTATGTATTACTCTATGTTTTAAGGGTATTTTGGTAGCTTTTGGAATTGCTGGACATGGGTCATAGTATGGGTTAATTTTTTTTATATCTGACTCAACTTTTATATTGGACAGATTTTGGAAGTCTAAAGTTTTGTAGTTTTCTTTTTTCATTGGGAATCTAGTCCTAATTGGTATAAGAAGTCTCTGAAGTCTACATAAAACCATACTAAAAAATTAATAGTTTTGCGTTTCTACAAAATTTCAGATCTTCAAAGCTTTCTCACGACTTGTGTATTGCCTAAAATCCACAATTCTATAATCTATAATGCTGGAACACACGATCTATACGATACTTACAGAACATTTGATATGCCTCTTCGTCTCCATTTCTCTACGAACCCTATATCATCTCAATGCTATGAGATCAAAACCTTCTAACACACTACGAACAAAAGTTGAGATCAAAACCTTCTAATGTAAACACGAGGTTCTTACTTTTGTTTGTCATGTTATATTACCCATACAAGTATGAAAGAAATACCTCATCCGGGATGACACCGTTTCTTTTCATGTTATTTTACACGCTATAGGCAAACTCCCAATCACCAATCTGGCTGCAACTATTAACAGCAATGGTGTAAACCTCTGGAGTGCCCTTGATGTTATATTGATCAATCATACTGTATACATCTCGTGCCTGATCAACCTGTAGCAATACTTTTGTGCATTGTTAATTGAAATAGGGTATGGACAATAAGTTATGAGATTAGAAGTGATTGTATAATAACAACAGGAAGATGAGTATCACTGATGGAAAAATAGACAAATCTCACCAGGCCGTTATTTGACGCAAGTATTTAAATTTGTTTTGTAGGTCTATTGAAGCTTAATTGAAGCTGAAAGAGGTATCAGAATCAAGCCAGAAATGATTTGGAGTTGGCTAGAGAAGTTTTGGAGGTTTTATAGGTTCTACTAGTAGAAGTCAATCAGAAGCTAAGAAACAATTACTACAACTGGTCAAAGTCAAGCAGAGGATCAAGCTTAATTGTTCTATCGGTTGGAATTTTTGTTCTACCGGTAGAACTTGACCAGGCTCAACCTTCAATTGTTTCTAAGGAGAAAAAAGTAAATGATTATGCTCAATTACAACTAAAACTGAATAATTATCGGACAAAAACACAAAATGCCAGAACCTGCAGTGCGATTGAAGTCCTGATTTGACAATTTCACTCCATTGGTGGTAGATTTCCTCGTCAAAGAAGAGAAACTATTTTTATCTTGAAGACCATTCAACTTAGATTTAGATTTCACTGCAAATTGATTTGCCTTGCAAAATGTGTAAAGCCCTTCACGACCAGATTCTCTGAAGATACCAACATATAGCTGATGATTTCACCCATTTCTATAAGTTCAGAAAAGGGTCTTTTATAGTCGTCCACCTCCATGTGTGCATTATACACAAGACCAGTAGCTTCACTTGACTGGGCATTGGCAATTAGAGCATGCAATTAAGATACAAACTCATTTTCCTGAGCATATCCATGAAACTACTGTTTAGGGAAATCAGTTATACAAGGAAGTGTCTGTGGCACACCAGTTTGGGTGATCACAAAAGGTGGAGAAGAGAGGCCTTTAACTTCAGATTCTCTTGAGGACATAGAATCATCAACACTAGAAGCAGTAATACTAAAACCAGGACACTGCACTGCGTCAGCACTGAGAGTTTCTTCTGGCATCAAAACAGTTTTTTTAAGTTGTTGCTGCACTAGTTCATCCTCATCCTTATGTCTGTTTTCATGCATTTCGTTCACTACATGCTTCCTTTCATTGACAAATATCACTCTTTCAAGACCAAGAATACCTGAACTCTGATTCTCAACAAACTGGCTCATAATACCTCTGACTTGTTGAGAAATCGCAAGAAACAGCGGACGTGATACCTAAAGGATTTGCATAAGCATTTAAAAGTTGGTCCTACCATTAAGTTAATCTACCTCGGGCTGTAAGTCCCATCTAATTTTCTCTATTTTTTCAAAGTCTCATCCAGTTTATTCTTGTGTCAATTCTTCGAAACTCCAAAGCATATTTTTCAAAGTCTTATCTAGATTTTCCACTCTCTCCTTTCATTATGTGAAGTATATACTGCATAAAAAAATATTAAAACCATTGACACTGGCATCTATGTTGAGATCAAAGATCGACAGATCATAAAAACTTGTTGATAATCGTATGAACACTAAATTGACATTACGACTTCACCTGTGAAAAGATAAGTAAAAAGATAAGTTGGGGAAGTCCAATTTCCACGCATTTCAAACCTACAAATTAAAATGTAAAACTTCATACCCAACAACGATAGAGAAAAGGTTAAAAAATGAATAGCTAATCTATGTACTTAAATTTATTCGTCCCAAAAGTATCAAATAAATGCATACCAGAGGAAAACCAAGCTCATAGTGCCCAAATCCAGTAAGAGCTACAAAGGAACGACATATAGCGGGCTCAAGAACCTAAATGCATAAAAACAATAGTTAATTATCCGAAAAAATTAGAATGGATGAACGAGAACTATGATCAATAAGTGGATTTTTCTTATTTTTGGTCCAATTTAGTTATAAGTTATAACATTGTATGATTTAAGCAAGCAACTAATTTTTTTTAAAAATTTAACCAACCTCGCAACAGTACTC
>BRYF01000017.1:19250000-19252500 GCA_030159135.1 Actinidia polygama
TCCCTTGAGGCACAACCTTCAACGCCCCACCTTCGAGAAAGGGGAAATTGTTCCCCTAACAACCTCTTACCAACTCTTCACAGAGTTGCAATTATAGCTTAGTGAGTAGTATTGTCAAACTTCACACTCCACACTTTACAGACATTAGGTAAGAACCCAACTAGTTTCACGAGTCTAATGGCAATGAGAATCGTTGGGTTTGTGTTGTATATATAATAATACATTCTTCTTATATGTTAATTTCGAGCATATATTTTGATATCGTGACGATAACTCATTTGCGAGGTTTACTTGGACTATCTCGAATATGAGTCGTTATTCAGTAAATGAATCTTCGAATCTAGGAAGTTTGGAAATCTTGGCAAATAAGTAAATATACTATTTTGAAGTTTTTATTACTTCCAAGTCCTTAGGGTGGTTACATGTCAAAGACTTTCCGCCAAGTGGCACATTCGATTTGGCGACAATTACATCCTAACCAACCTCAACTGGTAGGTGCATTGATACAAAAAAATATTGTATAGTATATTTACGGTGCATTGATACAAAAAATGAAACCTTTAAAAATGTGTACCCTGCCACATTTTTGTCTAAAATAAGTCTAGAAGTACCCTTTTTTTTGTTGATAACAAGGTGTCTACTTAACCCATTAATTATTATAAAAAAAACTCAAAAGATGACTCCAAAAGGGGACCTTCTAGGAAGACACGTTTGCAGTGTTTTGAAGATGCATTTCTTTAATTCTTATCCATTTCTTATGGTAGGCCCAGCACCGACCATACAGAAAAAAACAAAAAAGGAAAGTTAACATGTTGGACGACCAACTGCAACATTACCTAATTAACCGTCATTCAACAGTCAAACTTGACGTTTATCTTCGAATCCAAGGAGGGATTTGGAGAGATTTTTTTCCATTTATTATCAAATGAAATGATAATGCATGGACCCCACGCGTTCTACTTCTTAGATTTGCAAGTGTGGGGGAGTGATTTCACGAAATGAGAGAAAATAAATTGAGAATATACATTTAAGGTGGTCTTGCGATGGTGCAAGCTGTTGTAGTCAGTCACTAATGTACCTAACTACGACACAGAAACATTAAAAACGAACGTCGGAGTTGTTTTCGAAAAACGGTTCTCCGACGGTCAAGTTAAATGACTGAAAATTGTCTGTAGAGAGAGTGTGTATTTCTCAACCCAAAGTTTGCTGACCTTTTAGAGATATAAAAGGTGAATTTATATGGCACAACTCGGTGCGTGCCTTAACACGTGAGTTGTCTTGTCACTAGATAGACTACAGCTCGGCGCGTGTTCGTACGTACCGATTACTGTGTCAGCGAGTAGGCGACTGACCCAGCCACACTCTTAGGGCTTGACTGGTAACATCTCATTATGCTGTCGACGTCTTGTCCCGAGCATGGGGGCTGTAAGAAGAAGCTTTGTCGTACATGTTACCTTTTGTCCCCTGACATGCTTCGGGATCGCCGATGACTGTTGCCCCTCGTCCAAATTCTGGAGCGGTTACTTCACCGAATTTACTAAATATCGACAAATCAGGAGTAATAGTGGCCTTAACTCGAATAGTGCCTGTGTTCGGTAGTGTCTTGACCGAGTTCCGACGTAAGAGGCTACCAAATTTGCTTCATATTGATAGCTCGATGGGGTGTCCGCCCTAATAAGGCCAAAATTCATAGTTGTATAATTTATCTCTTACAGTAAGTAATCGCTCAATTAATGATAATATGTTTTTTTATTCATTAACAATCCCCCATTAAACTGTTGTTAGTATTTTCCTTTCTTTCTTTATTTTGAGATAAGAAAGCTCCACTAATCTCTATACGTCAAGTTGGTCAATTAATTTTTTGGCAAATTTTAGCTCGCAAAACTAAATATGGTTCACATCAAAATAGTCAAAATCGCTTATACATTTATTTTTCCTAGAGTGCCTAGTTAGGCTCTGTTCACATGTTAATTTTTTTTGGTAAATTATATTCTGCACTCTGAACATTTATTAAAATATATCTTTATACTTTTCAATTTAATTATATCAATCAAATTTTACACTTCGTTATTTTATTCATATACTGTTCAATTAAGAAACACGTGACTTTATTTTATGAGGTCAGATAAAAATATAGTCTTATGATTTTAGTAAAATATACTTTATAAAAAATAATACCGTTGTAATAATATGACCATTTTAAAAAATATAATTATTAAAATAATGTCATCATTTCAAGAATATGACCGTTGAGAAAAAAAACTTGTAGGATATAATAAAAAATAGTAAAGAAATAATATTCTAAGGAGATATAATTAAAATAAAATGTTGATGCAATTAAGGTTAACAAATAACTAGTTACAATAGAATAACTAATTTTTAAGTTATCATTTGGCTCAAATTTAGCGAGACTGATGCCAATAATCTTAGAATATATTTATATTTAAATGTTATAATCTAAATAGTTATTAGTGTTCAGTAAAAAAATTATCTAATAATA
>BRYF01000017.1:19320000-19322500 GCA_030159135.1 Actinidia polygama
TAATTGGATTTGCTAAGAGCATCTCCAATGAGATTACTGAGAACTTGTTAACTTTACTCTTTAGATGACACGTTCAACTAACAATTTTTTTGTCACTTTTTGGTTGGACTTTTTATTTTTTGTTAAGTAACTCACTAAATCTAGAGGGTTACTTCACAAATCAAGAGAGAGAGAAAAAGGGAGAAGAAGAGAGAGAAAACTAGATAGTGTAGTCTATTTACATATTTTTTTTTAACTTTTATTTGTTTTAACACACACTTTTAGCTAGCCCATTAGAACATCACATGACTCTATAAATTAGTCAATATTTAACACGCAATATTAAAATTATTTTTTAGTATACTTTTTTATCTAGTCCATTAGAGATGCTCTAACAAACCCAGAATAAGATGAGTTTTTAACGAATCCAACCATCCTTTTTTACATTAGATGGTTGTTATCGAAGGTTTCTCCCTTAGGTAAGGGCCTTTTTGTCATCTTTGGTACGTAGTTGCATGCAGGGATAGACTTGGTGGGCGTCTGGAGCGACCGCCACTCCATAATTTTAAAAAAAATGCTAATTTTATATTCGTAGTATTAGCTACAAATTTTTTAAATTACATAGGTACGCTAACCCAAGATTAAAAATAGTATCGAATTTCATGCTTAAGTTATGAGTTTTGTGCATTGTGTATAGTCGCCTCTCAAATTAAGATTAAAATCACGTGTCTTTCCTTAGTTGTATGGGTACATGCATGTACATAATTAGCCCAGTCTGACTTTGCTCCAAGGCTATCGGTAAATCTAGAGAAACTCCACATTTTGTGGACTCTTCGAGAATTATCTTTAACTTCATACTTGTTCCAAGAGATGGAAAATGAATGTACATTTTTGGAACCCCCCAAGCCACCTGCCTCATGGTCTCCCAGTGAGCTCCTTCGGATCCCATCACAATAAAGGCTTCAGAGGCCAAAAACCATATAGAGAAAATTGGAGATGGCTAACAAACACGGTTTATTTCTCACGCAAGTCCATCGAAGTAACGGTCATGGACAAGGCTTCTGTGGCCAATGAGTGGGTCTGCAAAATCCTTTCGCTTCACAATGGACAAAAAATCATTGTGGGATTGGACTGCGAGTAGAGGCCAATGTCATAAGCTCAATGAGCAACAAAACAGCCACAATGCAGCTGTGGGCAGGCACCAAATGCCTGATTTTCCAATGTTTCTAAAAATGGCTTTTTTCGTCCTTTTGAGTGAGTTTTTTTTTTTGAATTAAATGATTTTTTTAAATATTTTTTAGATTAAAGATAAAAAATTCAAAAAACAAGAAGCTAATGTCCGCCGGGGGGGGGGGGGGGGGGGATTTAAAATCAAATCCTCAATGGTTCCGCCCTAAAATTTGTGAATGCCCCTTTTATATACATATACAAGTCTATATTTATTTTATTGTTTTGATTGAGAATTTTAGGTTGTGATTAAAAAGTACATCATGAATGAATTTTCTGGCTCCGCCACTGCCAATATCCAAACTGAGACTCTCTACGAGATTTCAAATGAGATTCCTGAATGCAAACTAAAGAGCATCAGTACACCTAAAATCCCTAATTTTTTCTTATTACAATTCAGCCCTTGAATGAAATTACCAATTAAGATAGGAGCCAAAATTAGATTTCCATCCACACTCCACAACTTTTTCGACAACCCTGCGCATAACCTCCCCAAATTTCCCTGTCACCACCCACCCATCGAAGAGCTTCGCTAAAAGGCGTGTTGTTGATACCACCCTCGGCGACTCTGGCGGTGACGGTGACGAGGAGGAAGAGGCTGCTGGAGCTGTGGATTTGGGTAGAGGCCTCCCCACGAGGCTGCCGGAGTCGACGAAGCTCCGGACGCTTATATACGACGCCGTCAAGGCGATCAAGAACTGGTCGGCCCACAGGAACAACGTGCTCGTCGGCGCGAAGCATCGGTGAAATTCACAATGAATCGCGTGGGCCTTCTCGATCTTGAACATCCCCGGTGTTGACAGGAACAATTCCTATTCTAACGACGCCATCTTTCGTCAATAATCCCAAATTGCACCAAACCACGCTACTCTTAACTTACACTTGGACCAATTTGCCCTCAGATAATTTGAAGGCAACAAGACAGTATTCTCACTTATTTTATTTGTACTTTTACTTTTTCCAAAACTCGATTTCACGATCTTGGGAAAATTACAAAAAAAGCCTTAAAATATAACCTTAGTAATAAATCGAACACTAAATTTTTGAAAATCAAATCTTATTCTTTAAACCAATATTAACAGAGAGAGACTTTTAATACACGGATTATTGAAATGAATGCTACTCCTAATTTAAAAAGGCTAACCGCACATGATCAAAATCACTTACTCCATTGATCAAAAACCTAAGGCTTCCGTGTCATAGTTGGTACTCGAAACAAGTAAATAGGCTGATCATGGGTTATTCGCCAACAATGTCCGACGATGCCTTTGTAGATTTCCTCTTCATCTCTCTA
>BRYF01000017.1:19357500-19360000 GCA_030159135.1 Actinidia polygama
TCTGTCAGAAAGGAACACTAATTGATCGCGGCATAGAACTTTCTCCTTCTACAACAATGATAGGACCTCCCCCAATTGTTGTAGATGTAACTCATGGTTAGCATTATAGACCAGTTTATCATCAAAATAAACTTCGACAAACGTTCCAATGAAAGGTCGGAATAACTTGTTCATCACGCGCAAGAAAGTGTTAGGCGTGTGAGATTGGCCGAATGGTATTACCATCCATTCATAGAGCCCTTCACGTGTCTTAAAGGCTGTCTTCCACTCGTCCCCTTCCCTGATCCGAATCTGATGGTAACTGCTCTTGAGATACAACTTGCTAAACACTGCCACCTCATCGAGCTTATCCAATAGGTCATCTAGCTGAGGGTTAGGGAACCGATATCTAACTGTGATCTTGTTGATTGCATGACTGTCAACGTACATACGCTATGAGCCATTTTTCTTGGGGGGTCAATAATGTAGGTATTGCGCACGACATAAGACTTACGAATGTGCCCTTTCGCCAACAATTTCTCTACTTGGCAATGAAGCTCATCATGTTCTTTTGGGCTCATTCGATAATGTGGGCGATTAGGTACAGTTGCCCCTGACACATACTCAATCCAACGCTGTATATCTCACATGGGCGGCAATTCTGAAGGTAGTTCAGCTGGAAAGACATTGTTGAACTCTTTAAGAATTCTTGTCACAACCTCGGGAACTTGGCTGCCTTCTCGGTGCTCCTTACCCAACATAATCTACATTATCCTTGTCTCGACCATCTCTCCCACAAATTGATGCATAAACAACAAATTAGAACTTTTTTTGGCTACCACTTTGGGAATGTCATCCCTGTTGGGGGTGAGAGTGATTTTGATCTTGTTTAGCATGAAGGTGTATGTATTCTTCCAACCATCATGTTGTATGCTCCTATCGAATTGCCAAGGTCTACCAACAAGACAAGATATGACAAGTATCCATCTTAACCACATCACACTGCTTCTTATCTTTACGACAAGATATGACAAGCATCCATCGTTGTGAAACGGTTACCTCCTTACCCTTTTGGAGCCATGTCAGCTTGTATGGATTCGGGTGTCGTTTGGCGCTCAACTTCAATTTCTTTGTGGCCTCTTCCGAAATCACATTCTCACAACTGCTGCAGTCGATGACAAATCTGCACACCTTTCCTCCGTTTTGTACAAGTCGACTGGAAAATATTGCTTCGCAGCCATGTGTCTCTTTCAACCTCTCAAGGCGTAGAACAAGCTCGACGCACCACAAGTAGAGGTCCATCGTCACACCCCACTAGTTCTTCTTGCTCTACACCATCAAACACAAGATCATGCGGGGACAAATCAACACTGTCCTCCGCAATCTCCTCCTTTCACTACGTTCTCCCATTTGGCAGTTTGTGACACGATGGCCCGGTTCGCCGCATTTAAAGAAATGCATCCCACCAACATCATTGTTTCTGGTAGGTGCTAGTAGTTCCAGTCTGCCCATCGCCCCAATTACCCCCTTGTTGAATAGTATTGCGGGCACTACTGCCTCCAGAGCTACTACCTCCAAAGAAGAGTTGCCCGAACGTTGTTTCCCTACTTTACGAACTGTAATGCCATCTAGTGCACTTCAGAGATAGAATAAGGATCGAGCAAGTTCAGACTGTCTTGGTATTGAGCTTGCAAGTCTCCTATGTATCGTGCCATCAACTGTTCTTCAGTCTCGTTAAGGTCATTGAGGGCCGCCAACTGATTGAACTCCGTGTATAATGGTCAACCGCCTTTGTCCCTTGCCTCAAATTCTGCAGGTTTTGGTACAACCTACGCGTATAGTTTTGGGCCAAAAAAGCCGCGTGCACGTGTTTTTTCATCTTCTCCCACGAGTCAATCTTCCTCTTTCCCTGCCTAACTCGAGTCATCTTGATCTGTTGCCACCATGCAGCTGCCTTCCCTGAAAACTCATGGCAACAAGAGTCACCCGTTTAGTAATTCAGCACCTCCTCCACAACAAAAAGCTAGTCCAGAAACTCTTCATCTTGTGATCCTCCCTGAAACTCTGAGATGCCAATCTTCAACCTTGCCTCCCACCGTCGTGAACCAGTGTCTGCAGGTTGCCTCCCTCTACCTCGGGGTATATCCCTGGCAAAAGGATTTCCTCATTCCTCATCATCCATGGTCTCCTCCTCCACAAAACGTGGATTTGGGTGTGGTTTTCGTTGTTGCTACTGTTGCTGTTGTTGTTGAAAGGCCATTGTCGAGGTTGCGACCTATTGGGTCAAAGCCTCAATTTGTTGGTACATTCTAGTGTTGTCTTTTTCGTAAACTTCCTCCACAACATGTCTCCTTGGCTGTATGATTGGTCAGGAATCGAGCGTAGTCTGTAATACCAATTGATGTGGCGGAAACATATAAACGAAATGAAAGGGTATATGAATTCACGTCCATTGACTCTCACATAACACCGGAAACGAAATCCTTCTCTAACCCATTGATTCTAAGTGAATACTAGGAAT
>BRYF01000017.1:19412500-19420000 GCA_030159135.1 Actinidia polygama
GTGACTGGTTCAATTCAACCCACCCCACCCCCTTCTCTCATTGTTGTGACTTTGGTGGGGGTTCTGATGATTATCGTGGTGGTGGTGGTGGTGTGGACCACAAATCTCTCTCTTTCTCATTTATGGTAGGCTGTGGAGTTTGGGTGCGCGTAGGGGGGGTGGGACTGGGTTGGTGACGTGTTCACGTTGGGGTGGGGTGTTGGGGCGAGTTAGGGTTTCGGTGAGGCTGGAGGAGGTGAAGAAGATGAAGAGATTAGGGTTTTGTTGCTATATGTAGAGTTAGGGTTTTGATTTGGAACTGATATGGGCTGTGTTCAAGAGAGTATTGGGTTATGGGTCCTAATGGGTTTGGATCTTGGATCCTAGATATTGGATTCTGGGTTATGGATTTTGGACGATGGGTTTTCGATGACATGCCTCCACTAGTTTATTTAACCCTTATCAGAAACCTAACCGATCAGAACCATCCCATCTTCGACAGCATCCATTGACCATAAAACCCGCACTAATCCCCCTCCTCCTCGACGGCACCGAATCCCCTGTACTAAATCCCCTGTCCCAGTCTCCTACAGCCGACACCTGTCTCCTCCCCTCCCCCACCCACTCCCAATTACTCCCCTTTCCCATTTTGGTCCCTTGAAGTTTGAATCTTTGCGAATTTAGTCCTTGAATATTTAATTTTTAAGAGAGAGAACTTTGTAAGAACATTAAATACAATAAAATAAAATGAGTAAAGACTCATACCATATCAGATCAAGTTTTTTTTGAAAAATAAAAAATTAAGTTTGAATTTTTTTTAAAAGTGAACGGTATTTGTTTTGATTTTTTAACTGCTTTAGTCCGATTTTTTATTTTTCGTGAACTTTTTTATCATTTGATAAAAAAAATACAATTATTCGGTCCTTCTTTTTCAGAGGAATTCAAAAAGGTAAAAATTTTAATCTAATTCGAAAAAAAATCACTAAAAAAACAAAAATATATATAAAAATAATTTTCTTTTGTCATTATTGATATTTTTTCACATTAAATAAATAAATTATATTTTCTTACTCCTCTTGTCAGGAGGAATCGAAAAAAAATAATTCTTTGATCAAACAGTAATTTTTTCATATAAAATATAAAAAAAACTCAAAAATTAATAACTAAAAAAAATCAATTTTTTTTACCCCAAACAAGGATAAAGTTTTGGGGTAAATTTCCTGTTGGTAAAAAGATTTACCCCAAACCATAACTAAATTTTTTTTAAAGTTTTTTAGTTATTGTTTTTTGAGTTTTTTTGTCTTTTATAACAAAAAAATATCATTTGATCAA
This sequence comes from Actinidia polygama, assembly GCA_030159135.1. Classification (NCBI taxonomy): domain Eukaryota; kingdom Viridiplantae; phylum Streptophyta; class Magnoliopsida; order Ericales; family Actinidiaceae; genus Actinidia; species Actinidia polygama. Next base: position 19,413,812 of record BRYF01000017.1, read on the forward strand.
AAAATTATATTTTTTTTGAATTCTCCTAAGAGGAGTCAAAAAATATAATTTTTTTATTTAATGTGAAAAAAAGATCAATAATGACAAACAATATCAGATCAAAAAATATTTGATCTGATATGGTCTCGAGTCTTTGCTCATTTTATATTTTATTTAATGTTCTTACAAAATTCTTTCTCTTATCTTAAAATTTCAAACTTTAAAAAATGAAAATCAATTGTTCAAGGACTAAATTCGAAAAATTTCAAACTTTGAGGGTCCAAAGTGGGAAAGGAGAGTAACTTGGGGTAGAAGGGACACGTGTCAAACGCATGGAAGTAGGACAGGAGAGTGGGACAGAAAAAGTGGGATAGGGGATCCGGAGCCCTCCGCGACTGTCCTCTGATCCAACTCCGTGGTTCCCCTTCCCTTTGCCCTTCTTCCGGCACCCTTCTCTCTCTCTCTCTCTCAATGCATTGGGCCTCCGTCTCATAATTGGTATTAGAAACAAGTAAATAGGCTGATCATGGGTTATTCACCAACAATGTCCAACGAGGTTGAGTTGTAGTTCTTTGTTGCCGGCGGATGCTCACGCTCTATCCGCTTTTGGATCTTGAGTTCCTCCCTCCCTCCTAACAATGTATGTCTACTGCTCTCTTTTCCAGAGTTATTACGCGTTTCCTGCCCTGAAATTTCATTCTGGATTGTTTTTAGTGGTTTATAAATGTATTCTCTCTATGCAGTGAGTAGTTTTGACTTTTGAGGAATAATAGCGTTTCATTGCATCCTTAGAGAAGGCATGGTGGTTCCTCTTATGACATTCATTCTATTTTCATGAAACATATTCCAGCATTTTAAAAAGTTACTAGAGCTATAGCGTGTGGAATTTGTTAAATTATATTTAATAAAATTCATAACCAAATAAAATATAAGCAAACTCTCTTTTTAAACATAAAATCTATTTGCAAACAAAATAGGAAATAAGAAAAAAAATATAAAGAGAGTAGAACATATGTGTATTTGAAGGAGCAAGCATCTGAACAGCGGTTGAGATCCTCTAAAGTAACATTTTCTTGGAGAGTGTCCCGTAGAGTAATCAAAACGACGTCGTTTTGATAATGCTGAAATTTTGTTATGAATTGTTTAAAACGATGCCGTTTTGTTTAACAAAATGATGTCGTTTTGATTTGGCTGAAAATTTTTGGTCTCTATTTTTGAAAGCGATCTCTCTCTCTCTCTCATAACAGTGCAGTCGAACAGAGTAGAAAAAAATCTATGCAAACCCTCCTCCCTCTCTCTAGAAGCTCGATCTACCACCACTGCCTCCCTCCAGTCCGCCGCCACTTGCGACCATAGAACTAAAAATCGATTCGTAACAGTAACGACGGCCGCCACTCCGGTTACCCCCTATTTGTAACGGAAAAATTCAGATCACACCTGTAACATACGTTACGGTACATTACACGCCGTAACGGATCGGATAACGGACGTTACACACCGTTATAATGGAGAGGGTCAAACAAAAACTCAACACCTCAAAAGCTTACCTTTTTGAGGATCGAATGCGACCTTTCCCTCTTATCTCCCTCGATGAAGCTTGTGATCGAATCACAGATGAAGTCTGAATCGTCAAAATGTGGATCGATCAGCAGAGACGATCGACAGTGTGTTAATACGATCACTACTCTAAAAGAATACCCGAATCGAGACGGTTGAACAGTCCTGCTTCCGTGAAAAAGTCAATCAACAGGATGATCGATAACATCTTCAGAAGCCACGTTCTGTCAACCATATTTGTAGATATAATGGGGATATCAGTTTAACTCAGTTGCTATTGTTGAATGTCAAGAAATAATTAGTTGACGAGTTTAGTTGTCCATGCTATAAGTGGAAACAAACACTTGGCGGCACAACGATGTATTACATTAGTTTTTACCATCTAGTAATATTCATAGAACACTATGTTTAATTTTTGTGTCCGACTAATAGTAGAGTTTTTTTGTAATTTACTTTGCGTAATGCTAATGAGAAATGAATAGCATCTACTAAGAATCAGGATCATCAACGAGTCTACTATTTATAAAAACAGAAAATATTGCTTAATAGAAGAAATGTGTTGTACAAATAGAAGTATCTCTTACCATGAAATTTAATTTGCGTAATGTTAATGAGAAATGAACAAGTATCTACTAAGAATCAGGACCATCACGAGTCTACGATTTTATAAAAACAGAAAATATCGCCTCATATAAGAAATGTATTGCACAAATATAAGTATCCTTACCATGGAATTTAATTTGCTTAATGCTAATGAGAAATTAATAATCATCTACTAAGAATCAGGATCATCAATGAGTCTACTATTTAGAAAAATAGAAAATATCGCCTAATAGAAGTATCCCTTACCATGGAATAGGTTCATTTCCCATATATTCCAAATAGTTTCAAGGGTTAATTGCAAAAATAGTCACTATAGTTTGCTTCCACTTTGATTTTGGTTCCTATATTTTTAATTTTAATACTATATTTTGATTTTCTCATTTAATGAGTCCAAAAGCATAATGTCTATTATGAATTGGATTTATTAGGAGCGAAAATAAAAATATAGGCTAAAAATCACGAGATTTATAAATACAAAGATCAAAGTTGCATATGAATAAAACTACATAGACCATTTTTTCAATTTACACTCGTTTCAAACTAATTGAGATTGGATAAGTCAACGAACATACTCCTCTTCACCAGGAAAAAACAAAAAAGGAATTTACACTCGTTTCAAACTAATGTTTGTTTAGATTATGGGCACTTAAAAAGTAAAATATTTTAGATATTTTAAATAAAAAAATATATTATTGGTATCAGAGTTTTATTTTTTAAGTACATTTTGATTAGGAATACTTTTTAACTATTTAGATCAATTCTTTTTTAAAAAATAATTTACTGATAAAAAGTAAAAATGAAGTAGTTTATAAATATTTATTTATTTAATGGGTGTATTGAGAGGAAAAAATGGATATCCTAAATCTAAGGACAAACTTGTCATTTTAACATAAAAAATAGCTCCAAGGAAGATTCTTGATAATAGTTTCAAAAATAAGAGATGTCATTGCAATTTTAAAAACTACAGCGGAAAGGACAAGTAACTATTTGTCAGAAACCTTAAGGGAGATCAGTCAAATTTACCCAAATTTAAAATATAAAAAAATGCATTCCATATGCATATTCTTATTTCTATTACTGTAACTTTAGCAAGTAAAAAAATGCGAATGATTGGGTTAATTGAGTAGTTGTCAAATTAGTTAAGATGTACTCAAACTATACTAATGCTACTTGTAAAGGTTGGAGTTTAAGCATTCGTATACCTCGCTCTAAGACGAAAATGAGTGTGGGTGAGTTATGTAGTAGGAGTCTTCTCCTTTTTCTTTCTCTTCTTTTCTCGTCTTCTTCTTTTCTCTCACTCTCTCTCTCTCTCTCTCTCACTCTCACTCTCACTCTTACTCTAGCTTGGCCAAAATTTCTTAAGGGAATTGATCAGAGTTGGGGTTTTGGTTGATTATGGTCATTTATATAGGCCAAGTTAATCCAATGTGATGCAATAAATGGGGAGAAGGAAGTACAACTGGGTTTTTATTTGGGAAGTAATTGATTTCTTCTTTTCTGTTTGATTAATTTCAATACATGTATTGGAAGATTAATTTGGAAAAATATATTAGGTTGAAATGTTTGTTCTTATGCTTTTCTCTTTGTACACAGTACTAAAACCAAGTACTAGAACTAAAACAAGTATTGTTTGAACCACCCATTTTATGTTTTATTTTGAATGTGATATAATTCGTGTATGGGCAATTGTAGAATAGATTACACATTACAAGTATATAGAAGGTCTGGCCGACTGTCGTATAAATTATGGATGATGTGAAACCCATATGTAGAATCCCATTGGCACGCCATAAAAGGGCACTACACACACAAAAAAAATTAGTATATAGTTATGTCTTCTTTTGTTTGATTGACTGGTCCTACAAGAAGAAAATTATCTTTTTATTTTTAAAAAACCAACCTATTCAATTTTCAATCTTGTCTACTTTTTAGCCCTTTTTTCTCTTTCTTTCATATAATTCACTTTGAGAGTAAATCATTTTGATGAGGATATCACCGAAGAGGCCGAGACAACAGAAATAATTGAAGAATCTTTCACAATAAGGTACTTTTTATATATGGTAGATCAGGCTAGTGTTTCACTTAAAACTCCATTCAAACAATTTCAAGAATATGGAGAAAATTTTAAATTTCTGTTTGATTTGAAGAAATTCACAACTGCAAATGATAATATACTTAAGAGTTATTGTGCTAAACTTAAAGACTATTTGAAACATGACATCCAATCAGATATTAATGGCAATGACTCATTTTCAAATCTAAAAGTACTGAAACTGGTTCTACGGAGAAAAATAACAAAAGTGGTTGAAGTACTTGATTTTATAAATTTTAATTCTAGATAATTAAACTTTTTAAATGTTCGGATTGCTTACAGAATAGTATTGACTATATTAGTTACAGGTTCTTCTGCTGAGAGAAGTTTTAAAGCTAAATTTGATCAAATCCTACCTTCGATCGACAGTGTTCCAAGAAAGATTGAATGGATTAGTAATGCTATCTATTGAAAATGATATGGTAGATGAGCTTGATTTTGAAAGCATATTCAATCAATTTGCACCTCAAAAGGCCAGGAAATATTTTCTAAGCATACTTAGTAATTTTTTTGATGTAAATTGGTTTGTATTATTTATAAAGTATAAAGACCAGGGTTTTTCTTACATTTTGTATTTTATTCTTTTTTGTAACCTTAATTTTAGCATTATATAAAACTTACTTAAGTATCATCTCACTTTACTAAAAAATTAATTAAGCGCTTGCATTTTATTAATATATTTATATAAATAAGACATCGTGTCAAAGTTTGCTTTGGGCACCATAAAACCAAGGGCTGACTCTGCCCATATGTAGAATTCCATTGGTACACAACAGTTTTTTGAAAGAATCTATAGTCCAAACTCTCAAATATTGATTTATTTGCGTTAAAAGAAAATAGGGTTTCCTTAGCCATTGAAAAACGAATAAGTTGAATGAAATGAAATAAATAGTAAATTTGGTACCACGTAAAATATACTCTGATCGAAAATGACATTCTCTCTAACTATCTTAATTAGTCAACACAACTTTATTTATTTTTATTGGGAGGTCACATTTTGTCTAACTATATTTGAAAATTGAAACAGGAGTACTATATTTACTATATAACCTTCTCTTCACATATATATTATATACTATACAAATATAGTACCATGTGGTATATTTTCTAATTTTTTGAAGGAAAAAAAATCACCCAAAAAGCCACATAGCACCCCCCACCCCCACCCCCACTCCACCCCACCCCACTCTCTCTCTCTCTCTCTCTCTCTCTCTACCTACCTACCTACCTACGTATTTATTAAAAACCCTAGCAAAGTTGTTCCTTCTCAAAATAAAAATAAAAAATAGCAATATTGGCACCACCACCCACCCCCTTCCTCACACCATTTTGCCTCTCTCTTTCTCTCTATCTATATTAAAAATCCTATCAGAATTAGTGATTATTACATTAAGCAATCTTTTTGTGCTTATATCTAATTCATTAATTTTTTTTTGAATATAGGAGTCGTATGGAGCTTCATGGGTCCTAACTCATATTAAGGGGAAAAAAAGTTTGTTTTAGTAAAAAAAAAATGAATAATTAATCGGTGTATAAAAATGTGTCTTGGTAATTTTTCATTAGTTCATTTTGTATGAACTTGTGGTATAACGTCATTATGACAAGTTCTTGCATTTGAATTCAGTTCTTTCATTCTATTTATTGTGTGCTTCTAGGTATACATATTTTAGTATCATATGGATTGAGTTTGAGAAGTTGAGAGTTTCAGTTTAACGTCCAATTCGCTTTATAATTCCATAACTTTATTTCTCCCGAAGTTGTTTAAGATAATTTTCTATATAAATCTTTTCTTAGTTAAATATTAGTAAAGAAGAAGTTAAATCCTATTAAATCTTAACTAATAAGCATGAGTAGATTAGGAAGGTAAATCGTATTAAATATTTTCCTAAATGTAATTATTGACTCATAAAAATTTAAGTTAGTAGGCAATTCCCCTTCTAATCTTTCCCAAGCAAAAT
>BRYF01000017.1:19495000-19500000 GCA_030159135.1 Actinidia polygama
ATCCTGATCTGTTAAATGTTTCCAACTAAACCTTAAGTTGTTAAGATGGTCCAATTCAAACCAGTTTTCCATCTCCTTTAAAGAATACTATGCAATAGGGATGATTTTATCAATTCACTTACCTTATTATCTTTTTCTATCTTTCCTTTTACCACCCACCATCATCACCACTCCACGCCACCCACCCCACCCATCCACCTCCACATTATTGTTGCCACTGTCCCCTGATTCCATCGATGCCCTTCCCACTTCTCTTCATCCCAACCTCCACAACCCCTCAATGACTCCATTGGTTCATAAGCAAATCAAGATTTTGAATTAAAATTGATATGTCACCTTCCCACAAAAATCACATTTTGGATATATCTTAATACTAAACGTCCTCACTTAAGGTCCTTTTCGCTCTTATACTCAGGTAAATCCCATCTCTCTCTTTCTCGTCGTGTAAACGTAATTTCTTTGAATCTAGGTCGTTGGAATTCAAATTTCTAGCTAGTTTTGGGCCTCTGTTTATACGATCGAAGATTGATCTTCTCAATCAGATTCTTCCTTTTCCACATTGAATTTTGTCTACCACATGTTAGATCTGTATGCCTTTAGATGCCAATGTTTGAATGATGGACCGCTGGGATTTCGTAGTTTGACAAGTCTTTCAATTCTTCGAGGCTGAATGGACTATAATTCTAGATATCTTGATCTTTACGTTCAAATGCTTGGATTGATTCAGGATTATACCCGCAGACGTGGATCTTGACCGTTATCATTATTTGTGGTTCGATCTTTAACAATGAGACGTAGTCTCTCTGTTGAGATCTTAGAGTTTAAACTCCACCGGTCATTGTTTTGTTTAATTTGTTGAAGATTGTGGTTAAGATAGATCATGCTTCTGATTCTTCTTGGGTGATGAATTACTAAATCACACTCGAGCAGCTGAGCTTCATATCTTTTCTTTCATTCTTTTTTTTTTTAATCTTGTGTTGTAAGATCACCTGATTTAGATGCTTCAACTGCTGGAGGTCAGATTGTTTTTCAAAAACACAAGTCAGTAATATTTCATTTACGAATCCTATGGTTTAAGGCAATGGTTGCATCTATTCTTTAATTTTATCGTAATGGTGTGATTTTCCTGGAGTGTCTATTTGTTTAACACATTAAATTCTCTCTTTCTTGGTCTCTCTCTTTCATAATCTACATACTCAGATTTCCTGTATTCGCTTGTAAGTTTGTTTTGAAGGTGAGTCTCGTGACAGAATCCAATTCAGTTAAGCTGTCTGGAGTGTTTTGGTGGATTGTCTATAACGCCTTGTCCACTATTTGAAGAAGCTATTTAAACTTGTAGAATATTGCTCGGTGCCTTTTGGGTGGAACTTGTGGCTATGGAATTTTAGGAAAATACAAAGAGATTTATGTACCGCTTCATTCTGTTTTATTGGTGTGAATGAAAGTTCAAAATGGGTTGGATTTAACAACTTCCAAATGAGCTGTTAAGTAGCTTGAAATTTATTGAGCCATAAACAACCCTTAATGGCTGCTATAATGGCAGCCATAATCACCCTTATGATGGGAGTTTATAGCTGGGAGTTACAAGGATTGAAGGAACATTTGTTTCCTATAAACTCTAAGGTTTTGCATTGAAACAAATACCAACAACAATAACAATTAAAAGAGCATTTTGAGTTTTTTGAGAGAAAGAGAGACAAACGTTTTATCATGTTTATTAAGGCTGTTTCGGCGTAAGTGGTTCAACCATTTTATCATGGGAGGAAGACGCCGGCAAAAACCTACATCATCCTCGCAGGACTTGACCCAATTTACTGTTTGTATTTTTAATTTTTGATTTTGTATTTTAATTTCTGCATTTCATTTATGTAATTTCAATTTATTATTGATTTATAAAATTATTATTTGAAAGTCTGTATTTGCCGAATCTTTTTTCCCAACAGTTCCACAACCACGAAGATGGGGCTGTCTTTCACAAAGCTTTTCAGTCGGCTGTTTGCAAAGAAAGAGATGCGAATATTGATGGTGGGTCTTGATGCATCTGGTAAGACAACCATTCTTTACAATCTGAAGCTGGGAGAGAGAGTCACTACAATTCCTACCATAGGTAAGTTGGTTACCTTTCGATAGTGGATTTAACATTTTTTTTGTAAATTAATTGTGATACATTCATTATGGTCTGCAGTTGGATGCAATACTTCATCTCATGTTTTCGCCATTCCTATAATAGCACTGCTATATGCTTCTTGTTCACATTATCAAAATTTCTTGAAGTGAACTAATTCTGAAATCTTACTCTGACGTCATCCAAACGGTGAAATCATAACATCTTGAAGTCACATTCCTATTCCCCCTCAAGCCCCCCTAGCACCCAAACACAGCCTTACAGTGATGAAGATACTTGCAATTCAATTTAAATTTGATACCAATTCAAATTCTCCATCCAATATGAGTTTTAGAAGCATTGAAATTTAGATCCGAGTTAGAGCCCCTAATTGATGGAGTAGTTTAATGAAACAAAATTAAACTCAATGGAGGATAATTTTGTTAATCCCCACAAAATTAGACTCACAAAACACAATTTCTTTAATTCATTGTTGATTAGCGGAATGAATGATACTTTTATTTGTAATTAAAAAATGCTAACCAACACACATTAAGGAGAAAAATATGTATTAGAAAGTGTAAAAAGTATATAGAATTGTGCAAAAGTGTATTGAAAAATTAAAAAAATTATCATTTTGTCCTTCTTAACCACCACTTATTAGCAGGACCGATTATAATTTATTTAATATGCACAGTAACTCATTAAAACAATAAATCTCACTATTTTATTCAGAATATTATTTATTCACCTAACCCAATCGGACTTGTTTATAAGATATATTTGCCAATAATCTAAACATTGTTGACGCTTTCGCACAACACTCTGAGCTTACACTGATGATCTGAACTGTTTATAATCTCGTAACTCTCGTAGTGAAGGTTATCCATGAAAAAAAATTAGCTTAATTAAATATTTATAAATACATGACCAAATCTTATTTTATTTTATAAAATGGACGGCTGATATAGTTGTAAACTTAAACTGTTCATTTTATAAAATTATAATGTGATTTGTTATTATATTTATAGATGTCCGATGAAACTGATTTATTGTATTAATAACTGTTACTGTGGGGATATGAGATGAACGATTCAGATTACCGATATAGGAACGGATAAAAAGAGTTTGAATGATTATGGAGGTGAGAGTTGATGCCGGTTTCCTACTTGTGTTTCAAGAACTAAATTTTAGTATCCTAAAATAAATTTATGCATCATTCTTCCATTAGAAAAAAGTTGTATCACTGTAAACAAGTCTAGCTAACTGAGACATATAATGGGTTGTTTAAACAAATTAAGTTTGAGTTGAAAAAATTAACAGTTACGAATTACAATTAAGTTTGTTGTTGTCAATGCGAATGGATCTGGACAACAAACCTTTGAATTTTGTACCATCTTAAAATTCACTTTTACGTGATCTATAATTATATTCTACTATAAGCTACTGCACTTTGAATTCTGTGAATTTGCAATTATTGATGTTCTTTTCAGGATCACGTTGGTAACATTTGTTTGCCAATCTCATGTTTCATAAGTACTTTTGTCGTACCACTAGTGCAATGCAAAATTGTCTATTGGGAGATTCTGTAGTTAATTGTCTTTTCAAATTTGTGGTGGCCCACTTGAACTAGTGCCCACTTAAACACAAATTTTTTATCAGTCAAGCTATCTCGAGTATTGTGGTGGCGTGATTCGTAGGAAATCATAAACAATGTGGAAACATTTCGATTTAGAATTACCCCTTACGATTAATCCGAAATCAAAAAATTGATGGTGAATTATGTGTTCTGATATTGTATGAAGCTTTTTCAATGATTCTAAATCAAAAAAATGAGGGTGAATTATGTGTTTTAATATTGTATGAATTACCTCACACACTACAATGATGAGTGTGATTCTAGATCCGTAGTACAAAGGCCCTAGTTTTTAACATTGACAGAAAGATAGAGAGAAGAGTGGGGGGTGGGGTGGGGAGAGAGTTTGCATTCACCATCAAGATGGGAATTACTTAAATATGGTGGACTAACTATTAATATGTAGCGTGAAACGTGAAGAACAGTTTTGAGAATAAGAAAAAACTACAACTATTCTACAAAGATCATCTCTCAACTCACAATATTATTAATCAAAATCAACCAATGAGCCAAAGAGGCTTTGCATCGATATTTATAGTGTTAATAAATCCTAATCTAACTTAGGAAATAAATAGAAAACAACAATTGCTTGCTAATTAAGGAATTAATTAGGAAAAATCAAAATTTATCAAAAAAAGACAAAATATATATAAAAAAAATGAGTTAAGCTCAAATCCATAAACTAGAAGGAAAAAGAAGCATCTTCCAAAAAATTTCATCTCAATTGGAATTATCATGGGAGATATTCGTTGGTAAATCTTTTTTAAAATGGAAAACTTTCTTTTTTAAAGTCCTAAACGATAGAAGCTTGCCGAAATCCATCGTTACTCACACCAAAGCGGTAAGTAATTGTCCTTGGGCCATCAAATATAGGTCTTTACAATCCATTCTGCCAATGTCGGCCTGGATCCAAACCAAATCATTCAGGATCGAAACGGTCTATATATTAGGCCGCTTCAAGTCTACATCAACCACCTATCTATATCCAAAAATACGGGTCACGGGTCGTACCACCATGGGCGACCCCGACCCAACCCAATATCTGACATGATTATCATGTGATTGAATTGAAATAGACTCCATACCAATAGAAAAATAGAAAGAAAAAAAAGTAAAAAAAAATGGAACGAATTAAAAAATCTTGCTAACTGATGTGTTCTTTTTTATGAAGGATAAACAGAAGAATTTATCATGCCAAAGCTCGAAATTTGTTTTCTACTTTAATTTTCTATATAACCCTCATTTTATGAAATACTCCAA
>BRYF01000017.1:19530000-19535000 GCA_030159135.1 Actinidia polygama
ATCTTATTCAGATCCTGATTGTGTCAAATTGATTTTGATTTATATATGTATTACTCTGTTTTGAAAAATTGATATTCAAACCCAAATTATAGCCTTTGGTTTAAGTAATTTGGGAAAATCATGGGACTTCAAATTTCAAATTCATCAATTTATCTATTTATCTAATTTGTTAGTGCTCAATCTTGATGGGTCTTCTAGATTGGAATTTAAATTGGTTTTTCAGATTGAACGAATAGGTGTTTTTAGATTAGCAATTTCTCTCTTCTCTTCTTAATTTGTTAGTATTGAATGAGTTTATTAGATTGAGAAAATCCCAAATGGGTTTTCAAATTGAGCAATTTCTTTCTCTCTTTAATTTGTTAGTATTAAAATTGATGGATCTTCTAGATTAGTATTTAAATAGGTTTTTCCGATTGAGCAATTCTCTCTCTCCTCTTTCTAAATACATGTAAATATATACAGAGTATTTTAGGTATGAGAAATAAAAGTGGAGGTCATGGTGGTTAATGGAGGTTGTGGTTGAGTGAGATGATGGAGGAAGAAGAGGTGGTTAATGGGGATAGAGAGCGCGGTTTGTATGGCTGCTCTGTTCTTCCGGGGGAATGCTCTGTTTTTTTTAAATTTAAAAAAATATTTTTCCCCTCAAAATACCCTTTTTAAATTTTGAATGGAACCGTATTTTTTATTTTAATTTTTACAAAAAAAATTTCTTCATAAAATACATATTTTAATTTCCTTTTTTTCTTTACAAAAAAGAAATACATTTTCCTCAAAATACCCATTTGAATTTTGAATTGAACCCAATTTCTTTTTTTTTTCACAATTTTTTTTCTCAAAATACTCGATTGAACCGACTCCACCAACGCAACGGTAACTTCAGATTCGGTTTCCCGAATCTCGGTGATATCTTTTTTCCTGATCCTGGTAGGAAAAGGAATCCGTATAATGCTATATATACCCTGTTTTTTGAGTTTTTTTTGTCTTTTATTAAAAAAAAATTTATCGTTTGATCAAAAAAGTATATTTTCTCAATTCCTCTGTATAAGAGGAGTCAAAAAATACAATTTTTTTATTTAATGTTGAAAAAAGATTAATAATGACAAAAAAATACCATTTTTATATATATTTTTTGTTTTTTTAGTGATTTTTTATTTTTACCCTTTCGAATTCCTCTGGCGAAGAAGGAACGAATAAATATATTTTTTTATCAAATGATGAAAAAGCTCACCAAAAAATAAAAAAATTGGACCAAAGCAGTTAAAAAATCAAAACAAATACCGCTCACTTTCAAAAAAAATTCAAACTTAAATTCTTTTTTTTAAAAAAAAAAATAATCTGATATGGTCTCGAGTTTTTACTCATTTTATTTTGTTTAATGTTCTTACAAAATTCTCTATCTTAAAAAAATTTTAAATTCAAATATTCAAGGACTAAATTCGAAAAAATTCAAACTTCAAGGGACCAAAGTGGGAAAGGGGAGTAATTGGGAAGGGGGGTCGGGGGTCGGCTGGAGGAGGCTGGGACAGGGGATCCGGTGCTGTAAAGATCTCACTCCTGCATAAGAGAATAAGCCATTTTTAATTCCCTTTTTTAATTTATAAAAAATATATTTTTTTTCCAAAATATCCCTTTTTTAATTCCCTTTTTTAATTTACAAAAAATATTTTTTCCCCAAAATATCCCTTTAAAATTTGAATCGAACCGAGTTTCTTATTTTAATTTCTTTATTTTTATTAATACCAAAAAATACTTTTTTTATATTTTTTTCTTTACAAGAAAGAAATACATTTTCTCAAAATACCTATTTGAATTTTGAACCGAACCCAGTTTCTTATTTTAATTTCTTCATTTTTCTTTTTACAAAAAGTGTTTTTATTTTCAAAATCCCCAATTTGAACCGACTCCGCCAACGGTAACTTCAGATTCGGTTTCCCGAATCTCGTTGATATCTTTTTTCCTGATCATGGTAGGAAACCCGAATCTGGGTGATATCTTTTTTCTTGATCCTGGTAGGAAAAGAAAACCGTATCATGCTATATATAACCCATCGAGCCGTTACGCAAAAGCCACATCAAATCCTCAGAAACCCCAAACTCTTCGCTTGGAAGAAACCCTTCGCGAAGCCCAGTTGGGAGGGAAGGGCTTGGCGGCGACGCTCAAATTGCTTGAAGAGAGAGGAGCGCTGAGAGGAATCGATGACTATGGGGGCGGCAGATTCGCCAAGAAGAGGAAGATTTTGGTTCCTGAGGAATAATCGCGGTCGAGGCAATTGCAATTCAATACAGACAAGCCCTCGCTGTTTATGGAAAGAATGTCGGAACTTCAGGTTCAATCTACCAAGCCCTATATTATTTATTCTTCATTCCTGATCATAAGTAGATTGGCAATCTTTATGCAAGAAGAAACAGGGTTTAAATTGCAGGGCGGTTCTTTTCCTAAAAACTAATTTTATTTATTTATTTATTTATTCGTCTCTCTACCAATTAGGTCTAAATTTACAGTACTGTTTATTCGTTGGATTTATGATTCGGTAGCTAGGATTATGATATGTTTGAGATTTACATGGTGTTTCATTGGTGTATAATCTGTTTCTATCTTTTCCTTTACCGGTGCTTTGCATGGGATGTGGAGATCATGTTCTTAGTAGAGACTTGTACGGTTTGATTGTATAGCTGTTATGTACGTGTAGGAATCGTTTTATGAATGCTGTGTTTGGGTCGCAGATTGGTCGCTTATACAAGTTTGGAGGAGTTGTTGCACAAATTCAAGGTTCTGATATGGCTTCAGAACCCATAGTTCAACAGCAAAACAGAGGTATCTCTCTCTGTCAATTAGTGTTATTGTGTTTGATATTGTAATCAATCTGTGTTATTGAATTTTGTTGATGTTTCCAATGGGGTTTTATTACAATCTGTTTTATTTATGGGTCTGTTGAGATTTTCTTTAGGGTTCAAAAGGTAGTCGTTGTATTGGAATCTTTGATTGTTCAACGTCTCCCTTCTTTCTCATTAAATCTGTTTGGGTTTGTGCTGTTCAACTCTTTCGATTATATTTTTTTGCCTTGTGTTCAATTCTTCAACAATCAGTTTGTGTGTGGGTTCTGTCAAACTATTGAGCCATTGAGTATTTCCTTTGATATATTCATTGGCCGCTAGAGTTTACCTATCCTCCCTACATTTTCCACGATGGAATAACTATCACTTAAACTTGGTTTATGCGCGCCTTTGACTGTTCATTGGCTGAATATTGGTTGCTTCAGATTTTCCATTAACCTATCCTTTCAAGTTGTTGCACGAAAGATAACCATTATCACCGGGCAGTTATTCGAAATTCATTTGTGGCCGTATTGAAAATTATTGTTGATTAACAATGTCAAGACTAAACCCACGGAGTCCACTAACTTGGGGGAATGCTTCGAATTTTATATGTTTTGTTGTTATCAGAAAGACAGGCAACTGAATAAGCTAGGAAGGCTTGTAAAAATGCAGAGCTTTCTAATTGTGCATAATATCTTTTTGGCAACGAATATCAAAAATAATCTTCTAGTTGAAATGAGGATGCTGAGATTGATATACAAGAAAGGATAGAATAAGAAACAAATTTAGTTTTAAAAGTAATGCATGGCACCAATTCCAGAAAGTATGAGAGGAAGCAAATATGATGTTCTGGCCGATCTGACCATATGAACAGATTGTCAGTGACTCAGTAAGCATGGTTGATCAAGTGGCAGAAGAAATGAGTGTTCTAACATGTAACAGAGGATTCTGCGGTATATAGACTGGAATAGTGATGAAGAGTTCATTGGCCAAAGTGTTTACCACATAACATTTGGTTGAGTTGGGGATTAAAGTTGTAAACATGGGCCTGATATACTTTTCTAAGTAGAGAGAAGGTTTTGTACTATCAAAAATATTGAATATTCAACGAACTATGAAGAGGTTAAACTGATTGTTCTGAATCGAAAATTTTGGAATGGTTTTACAGGTTAAAATCAGATGAAATGATAAAAAAAAAACATGTCTTTATTTCATTGTTTGTTTTTGCTAAAATAGGTGTAACTTTAAGGTTTGTCTCAATATTGCGGTTCCTCATTTTGCAGCTTAAAGGATCAAATGGTCTCTCTTTGCTTTAGCAGCTTAACACGGAAGGCATCCCACAAATCATCATACTGATATCATATTTTTGAAAGCAATATATAAGTGGACCAGTTGGTGCATTGATGAATGGGTCAATGTTCCTATTAGACATTTCAAAGTGGCATTATACATATGATGGCTTGAAGTAGACAAATGAGTACAAATTTGTGTCTATAATGGGATCTCTTATGAAAATCTTGGTTGGCATGCTTGTTTTATTTTTCATAATTCAAATTTTATGGTTGAAAAGCTAATACGGGCATGTTTCGCTTTCCTGTGCATGCAAATAGAAACGCATATGCATTTTGATAAAATTACTTGCTATTCACTTGCATTTTCATCGCATATGCTGGTTGGAATTCTAATATCATTGGCCTAAACCATCAGAAATTGGTTTACTGTGCATATTAAGCAAGGAGATCAAATGATTTTAAGTGATACAACAAAGGTTTTGAAGTGGTTCATTCTGCTGTATAGATTGTTGATCATGGCAGTTGTACCTGATGATTTGTAGTTTTTGTACTTTCATTCAGGGTTAAGCAGTTTGCTGGGACTGTAATAGTTACTGCTATGATGGTGTTTTTTGGCATGTCAACTCTCTCCGTTTCCGGTCAGACGAGGTTGTTCCAATACAGACAAAGGAGTACTTGCTGGCAGCGGACTTTCTCATGGTATTAACTTTGTGTTTGATTTCTTCTTATGTGAGTCCAATTCCCCATACAGAGTCTTTTCTTCTATTGTCTAAGCTTTTTCTCTGACTTGTTGTGTATATACTACAAATAGTTTCCAAATAAGATTAGCTGATAAGGTTTGTCATAACCACTTTGAATGTTAAGAAACGCACAAGTTTGCTGCATTGTTTTT
>BRYF01000017.1:19537500-19542500 GCA_030159135.1 Actinidia polygama
GAGAAAAAGAAAAGAAAGTGACACTATTTGTACTTTCTTCTTTATGACTAACCAAAATAACGCATTAGAGTATAAAGCATTAGCGTAGCAATGAATGTGCAGGGCCGTATTTTGTTTTTTCAGTTATACCCTTTAAGAGGGATGATGGATATGTGAGAATGAAATAGAAAGAAATAAGGAGTGCCGAAGTTTAAAAAGTAGTCTATGATGTGTTATATTTCGCATTAATAGGTGGGATGCATCATTTAATATTTACCACTTTCATGCTAATATTACGTATAATTTCTGAAAACATATTGAATAATTTGATGATAATCACTGATTCCTTGATAGATATTTGGTCAAATCTATTGTATTAGAAGAGTATTAGAAGAGTATCAAAAAGATTTTATATAATTTCTTTATTTTTTTCATTTTCTTTGGGTTACATTAGTTGTTTAGCGTGATTTGAATTTACGTGCAAGGAATCTATTGTATTGTCTTTTGCTATGATCCTAACAGTTGGTGACATATGGATGCATTTTGCTCCAAACCTAAGCGCAAGAATCCTTTGTAGAGTTATAGAGGCCAATTGGCAAGAACTGGCACTAGATTTAGAGTATGGGCCTTACAAAAGGCCTGATCAATCATAAATGGGCCTACCACTTGGTCAATGGTTGAAATCGAAATTGATACATCTGCCTTTAAGGACACGTTGCTTTTGTTTTTGCCTTACAATTTCTCAATAATTTTGAATTGTTGTGAGTGAGATTAAAGTTATATGCCAGACAAAATCATTTGACTGCAACCCAACAGATAAAAAAATGAGGCATCATCAAAAAGAAATAAAATAAAAATCTCTAGAACTTTTAGAGTTTTCGTGTGTATGTGAACATCCCATAGTTTCATTCTCATGGGTATTGGTGGGCAAGATTTTGAGGAGTTGTGTCTGGTTCAAGGATTTGAGGTGGATTTAATCGGGAGAGAGGAAAAGATGAGGTAAAATATGTTAATTTATTTTTTGGTTTAGTGTTACGAGGTGCTTGAAAGCCAACATTCACCAAATTTTAAGACTGTGTTTGGATCAATGATTTGGTGAAGAAAAAAAAAATGAAAATAAGAAAGGTAGATAATCTCTTGGTCCGAAAAAGTTGAATCGTTTAGTATTTCTACTTTCATTTCCTTTTAGCCTTTTAAGGATTTGATGTTTCTAAAGAGCCTAAAGAAGGAGAGTTTATTGACACTTGTGTTTTCTTAGACCCACTTGTCCCAAAACAGTGCCGTTGACTAACAAAAATGGTCGGTATGCGAACGTAATATCATAATGTATAACACTGTCACTATGCATTTCGTTCATGTATTTTTTGATTGCTACTCCTGCGGTGGGCAATTCTCCAGAGGTTC
Organism: Actinidia polygama; assembly: GCA_030159135.1. Classification (NCBI taxonomy): domain Eukaryota; kingdom Viridiplantae; phylum Streptophyta; class Magnoliopsida; order Ericales; family Actinidiaceae; genus Actinidia; species Actinidia polygama. Next base: position 19,538,884 of record BRYF01000017.1, read on the forward strand.
CTTAGGACAAAAGTTATTTTCTTTGAATTGGTTAATAAAAAGTTCCTTTAGTACATATCAAAGTGTCATGATCAACTGGTAATTCGCTTATGCCAATGCATTCATGATGCAGGCCGGAATCTGCAACTGTAGGATAGTTCAGGGATGCCGCTCAATTGGGGGTGGCGGATGCCACTCGATTAAGGTCTTGAGTTTGATTTTCTTTACAGATGGAGGTCATTGATTGCTGTGAACTTATGGTATGTTTAGTTAGATTTTGTTGAGTCTTTTAGAGGTGAGCAACTAATTTCATGGTAATTCAGTATATGACCCAAAAAGTCGTAGGCAGAATTCACTTTTACCTCTTTTAGCCTGTGTGGAAAAATATATGAATAAATCTAAATGAGTGGTTTAGATTTACTTGGTTATTAACTCCAAACACTTAAGTGAAGTTGAATAATTTATTTTTAATTTAGAGAACTTTTTTTATCCAAATTTGAGAACCGTAGAATTAGAAAGTATTGAGTTTCATAGTGTTTAAGGAATGTAAGTGGAGAACATAAAGCTACTGATAGTAACTGGCTTTGAATCTAAAAGAGATTCCTTTGGCTTTCGCTAACACTTCAATTCTGAATGACTTTTTGTTGTAGTATTCAATAAATACACTCCCTCTTTTCTATCTTTTTCTTGTTTTTTTTTTATATATTCTTTATCTTTTTGGTGGTAGGAATGATAGCAACTATGAATCAATAATGCCAGTAGAGGAACTCGTTTCAATGTTGCAAAGTAAATTATTGGTTTAGCAATTAAAAATAATGTTCAAGATATAATTAATACTTCTTGGATCCCATGGATAGACAGCTGGAGGCGACTGTTAACTCAAAGTTTTCAAAAAAACACCAATAGTATATCTACTACTATTTTCAAATTATATAGGTTCAACCCCTAAATTTAGGATTCTTATTGTCCTTATGTATAATTTACAAGTTCTGTTTATATATATATATATATTAGCCTCTTTGCGTCTAACCGAAGGGGTTGACAAATGCTAGGTTAAATCATAGATTTCTGGAGATAAAGAGAAGGAAAACATGGGAAATCAAAATGAAATTAAGGAAAACATGAGACATGCGATTTGTTTTTCTATTTCATAACTCAAAACGAAATATAAAAAGGTTATCTAAAGAGAAACTGGAAGACACACAGGGAAAGATAGAAAAGTTATAATAAATGTAGTATGTTATGAGTTGGGTAAAACTTCTGTTAGTTGGCATGATGATCTAGATTTGAGATTTGAAAGTCTGCTCCATTCTAAGATGGGAAATCAAAATGAAATTAAGGAAAACATGAGACATGCGATTTGTTTTTCTATTTCATAACTCAAAACGAAATATAAAAAGGTTATCTAAAGAGAAACTGGAAGACACATAGGGTAAGATAGAAAAGTTATAATAAATGTAGTATGTTATGAGTTGGGTAAAACTTCTGTTAGTTGGCATGATGATCTAGATTTGAGATTTGAAAGTCTGCTCCATTCTAAGATCTCAGTTGAAACTTTTTAAATGTTATTAATTCTTGAGTTGAGTTAGTCTAATCTTGATTTTAATCAGGTCCTCTACTAGTGGACGATGGGAATTAAAAAATATTTTATATTCATGATAAAGTTAGTGTTTTTTCAACAAGTGATTTCTTTATATAATAATAATAATAATAATAATAATAATAATAATAATAATAATGTCACCATTAATCATAAGAATCCATAAACCATCATTCAGAATTGGATGAATGGATCCATCAGCCTCTTAGGTTGAAAATGATACATATATGGCTTTAAAGACAGATGGTTTTGTCTTTGCCTTTCATTTCCTCAATGGTTTTGATTTGTAATAAGTGGGAATAAAACTTTGTGCAAGACAAAATCATTTGACTCCAACTTTCAATATATTTTTTTTATTTAAAAAAGAAATTAGAATAAAAATAACTAAAACTTAAAAGACTCTGCGAGCATGTGAACAACCCATAACAGTTCTCATTCTATTACCTATTTTCTTATTAGACATGGGAATGAGTGGTAAGATTTTGATCAGTTTGTTTAATGGGATAAAATACTAATTGTCATGAGTTGAGTTGAGTTGCTTGAAAGTGTTGAATCCATCATATAATAAAATGGGGTTGAGGTTATTATGAAGGTGTTCTGACTTTTATAGCAAGATATAGTTAATTGAATCTTTTGCTTTCATGAAGGCCCCCTAGTCATGAAGATGTGAATTAATCGTAATATAAGTCAATAATTCAATAGCCAAATAAATATAATTTATAACAAGGTGGTCTGTAAAAGGTGTACACGAGTTACATCAAATCTGCTTTCAAGATACAACAAAACTAAAACTCTTAGTCCTTTTTATATGTGTTTGCACAAACAAAAACAGTCAGAATATCTGCTTAATTTATGAAGAGAACCGAAAACCACTGGGATAATGTTTCTATATAATAACATAATCTCTGAAAATCTAGTTAATTTATAAAGAGAACCGAGCACCACATGATTCTCTTTCTGCAAAATAACATAACCTCGAAAAAAATGCTCAAGTAACTCAATCGTGTTTTCTTGCTTTTATGTTATTAAATTCTGGTCTAAGGGATGGTCTATTTATAGATTAATACGCACATATTCAGTCACAACCATTCGCAAACAATTGTGACCGTTGGATCAATTCGTATGATCACAACCTTTTAGATTTGGTTATATCCATCTAATCACGTTGGTTACAATCAATGGTTGCGATCACAACCTTCCTAATCATTGCACTCCTTAGTTAATTAATCACTAAGAGTCAATTAACTCAATCGCCACGTGTGTGTCACGTCACCACGCAGCAATAAGAAAATGTGCAATGGTTAATTAATCACTAACGGTCAATTAACTCTTGCAACCCACTGCCATGCGTGGAGGAGTTTATGGTGTGAAGCACCGATATGATGCAAAGCACCATAGTACTGTGAGACTCTAAACTTTAATCTCATAATTAGTCATGCATATATACAGTAATTATGTTAATTAACGTGGTTTATTGAGTAGCGTGAATTAGTTTGGGGTTAAAATGATATTATTAAACTATTGTTAATAAACTTTATGGACTAAAGTATAAAAATTAAAAAGTTATGGGTTCAAACGTAATTAGGAAAACTAGCTTGGGGTTAAATTGAAAGATTTAGAACTTTTGGAATAAATTAAATAAGATATCAAAGGTGAAGGGGAAAAAGTGTAATTTGACCAAAAATTTTGATGCGTCAGAGGACCCGTGGCATGGTTCTCTGTTGCTTGTAAACTATGCATGTATATATATCTATATATGCGTGTATATCTTCTACCTATCTATCTACAGATAAGAAGAAAAAAAAAAACAGAGTAGAGAAAGAGAGGAAAATTTTGAGAGACGGAGAGAGTGAGAGAAGGAAAACAGAGTGAAGGAAGGAGAAGAACAGAAAAGAAAAATCAAAAATTTGAAAGGTGAGTCTTTAATTTATAGTAATTAGTTTACTTTTTGATTATTGGTTTGATTTGAATTAAATTGGGTGTTTATGAATACTAATTTGTGGGTTTAAAATTAAGTACTTAAACCAGAATTAAGTGT
>BRYF01000017.1:19575000-19585000 GCA_030159135.1 Actinidia polygama
TCTTTCCAACGAAAATGAACTCTCACCTCTGCTTTTTTTAGAGTAATGCTATGGGTACGCCCAAGTTGCACCCCAAATGCACACCTGATTAGGTGGAGCATTTAGATTGGCTGGATGTGGAGTCCACCCAATCTTTTCAACCAATCCAAATGCTCCACCTCATCAGGTGTGCATTTGGGGTACAACTTGGGTGTACCCATAGTATTTTCTGCTTTTTTATTCAGATGAATTACTTCCGTGACTCAATCCAAATTCTTCTCAATCATCCTTCTTGCCCAACAACCAATGACTCCCCTGACCCAATCTCTCTCTTTCTGGTGAATAAGTGAAAGGAAAAATATTTTGCAGAACAAATACACCAAGGAGTATATGAATCCTCCAAAACATGTCGCTTTATATAGGTCCCACCGTCTCACCTATTTTTCTACAAATAGGTGGTGTATTTGTGGCACCAAATACTTTCTCCCAGCTCCCAAAAATTGTTACAGGGACAAATAATTTATCAAGATCTTCTTTGTAGATCTATAGAGCATTAAAGTTTTTTCATCCAATGCCTATTCAAAATTTGTGTGTATGAAAGCCTAAAATAAAATAGTTTTAACCACTTTTAAAGGAGTTGTTGAAAATTCAAAGGGTAGCAGTTTAAGCCCTAATGACTGCAATATTAAAGTCATAAAACACTCTTATGATGGGGTGTTTATGGCTGGAGGTTATATAGCTGAAAGATCATGTTTTTTCCCTATAAAAAAACTGATTTGTTAAGGAAAAAATAGACCAACGAAAATAGAAAATACTTTTGTATTTTGAGTTCTTTGAGAGGGAGACAAATAAAATTCAGTTCACCAATGTTGCGTAAGGAGGTGTTCCTACGTTAGTGGTTCTAGCCGTTTTATCTTGGGAGGAAGACGTCTATAATACCCTACAGCACTTTCGGTAGACGACGAATCTTTATTAAGGAGACTGCGATTGTAGAACTCGGCTCTATTTGTATTTCTATCTATTTAGTTACTGCAATTTTAGTTTCTGCATTTACATTTCCATAATTTCAATTTTTATAAATTATTTTTATTTACTGTAAATTTAGTTTACTGTAATTTATTTTGATTAATGAAAATTATTCTTTGAAATTCTTTTTGTTGCCGAATATTTTTTCCCAACATGCCCCTTCAGAAAAAAAATTCATTCACTAAGGCTGACTATGTTAGATTAAGAATTTGGGGAAGTAAAATGAATAAAGAATGAAAAAGTTTAAGAATCTACATAATCAGATTTAATTTTTCTATATTTGCCTTAGCTTTTCTTGTTCCTATATAATTTTTTTTAAATCCTTAACTTAAATACAACCCAGGGCAACTCAAATCTATAAGTAGTGTAGCTCTGCCTTAAATTCTTGATAAATAAATAAATATTATTTTCATTTGTAATTCGTTGATATTACGAGATTCTTTAGAGTCATAGGCAATGAGTATTTTACCAATTACAAGATAATATTTACTTACTTGTCAAGTAGACCCACAAAATTGGACTTGGCCGGGATGATAGCAACAGTGAGTCCCAACCTATGTCTTCTCCGTTCAAATAGAAACAGTACTTTTATGAAACTGCTGATGAGAGAAGAAAACACAGTTACCTGCTCCATTCATTACCATCACGCATTTATACATAAACTTGTATTCCATAAATAATAGACAAGAGATCAAACAACCCTCCTGTTTTTGTTTTTTGAAGGATTGTTTGATTGAAACAGAACAAGACTAGCATTAGAGCGTGAGTTTAAGGTCCAAAACAGAGTCTTTATCCGCTTCATGATTGTTGTTGCATGGGCTAGGAAATTTGTGAGGCAGGCTCTTGAACGAAATCTCTTGAGTGAAATCTTTCAATTGAAATTTGGGAACCCAACTGGATTGTGGGTCCTCATGATCATGCTCTGCCTTCCTCTTATTCTTCTTCTGCTTGTTCTTGCTCAGTTCCTTCAATTCATTCATTCTGCGATCGCGAGCGTCGCGAAATCTTCTTATCAGCGCGTAGAACTCCTCTATCTTTTCTTCTTCCTCCTCCTCTTCTGGCTCACAATCACCATCTACCTTCGTGCCATTGATCTTTTCTCTCTTCTCGCTTTCCATTTATGCAAGAGATAAGAATTTTGGTAAACCAATGGCAAGAATTACGAGTTGGGAAGTGTTCAACTCCTTCCGCATCAGGGAAGGAATTTATAGCGTTTACCGGACTTTTTTTGTAATTTGATGAAAAGACTGAAATACCCTTTTAAACGTTAAGGCGTGTGCCTCTGGTCTCGTGGACGGGGTGTTTTCGTAATTGAGAAGTGATGACGAAATACGTTGTTGCCTTCTTGGCGCCATTTGCCTGATTCGTCATCGTAATTAATAGTTGGTGATGAATACACGGTGACGTCAGTTGATATTTCCTGGATGATGTCCAACGTCGCAATTCCGTCTCTCTCTCACTCTCTTTCTCTTTTTCTCATGAAGCATTTATTAGAAAGTCAAAAGTCAATGTCGTAATAATAGTTTTTATTAGTTTTAGTTTTAATTTTATTTTTTTGGCACCCAATTTTAGACTTTGTTTGAAGTAAAAATTTTATCAAAAAAATAAAAAATAAAAAATGTTAATAATTCAATAGTCCCAAATAATTGAATTGTATAACTTTTTTATTTCATTTTCTCTTACTAAATTCTTAATTTAAATATAACTTAAGAGTTGCAATGCATATCTTTACCAAAAAAAAGAGAATAGAAGCCACTTTTTCTGCTAAAAAGTCTTGATTCGGCCAAGTATGATAAAACCTATATATGGGTAAATCTAGTGCTACAAATTGGGTCGGTTTGGTGAGCTCATCCAACTTCTGGCCTAGAATGAATATGGGCTCGGTTGGTTCGGATGTTCTGGCATGTGTCTAGCCCGAAGCTCACCGCCAACCGAATTCGAACTGGACACTCCTGCGAAGTTCAACTAGTTTTAGCATGCCGCCCCATTTGAGTTCGAGGCTCAACCCAACCTCCCGCTATGCCCAACCCAAATTGCTACATGCTCGTGAACTCAACTCGAACCAAAAACGTTTAGGCCCGTGACCAAATCAGGTCAGACCGCCCCAATCCATCTTGTTTTTTTTAGACTTTTTAGTTGTTTTGATTTTTTTAATTTTTTGATTTTACTAAAAAAAATCACTTGTTTAATCAAAAATTTTTATTTTTCAATTGGTCTTGACTAGAGAAGTTTGAAAATATAATTACTTTTTTTTTCAAATTTGACAAAAAAATTCTTAAAAAATCTTTTTACTCGATAAATTAGTTGTATTTTTTTTTAAATTTGAACAGAATTTTGGCCGCCCAACAAGTTTAGTTGAGTGAGAGGAGAGAGCAACTTAGAGATTTGCCTCTTAAAGTTGGAAGATTCAATCCACGAAGGCTGAATGTTACAAACCTTGGGGCTCCCAATTCGTCAAAATGTGAACAAGTTAGTACGGACACCCGATTTTTAGATGTTTTTGTCAAAATTAACCAAAAAAGTATATCATTTTGAATAGTGTGTGAAAAAAAACTAACTTAAAGTGAAAAAACTCAAAATACAAAGTAGTTAAAAAAATCTAAAAAATAAATATTCGGGCAAACCGAACCTTGAGTAAATAAATAATAATTAAAGACCACGTATATCAAAAAGAGAGCAGGATAAGCAGAAAATTGTCCCTCCATACCCCAGCTCAGACCGTGGGCTTGTCACGATCAACCGCGTAAGAAAAATGAAAAGTCCCTGATCAATAGCAGTAACTTTTTTTTAAAAATAGTAACAATGAAGTACAAGAAACATTGCTTTTAAGGGGGGAAATATGATTACGTTCGGAATATATGGCAATTTAATTATAAATTATTATATTTATATAATGAATTAATTACATTGATATGACAGAACTCTCGTTTCAAGGTTTATCAACACTTGCAAAAAAGCATATACTAAATCGAATAAGATTTTTTTTTTCATTTTTATTGATATCTTTTTACAGTTTCATTAAAAAAAAAAACTTTAGTTACACTTTTTTTTAAAAGTAGATGATTTTTTTTGTATTTTTAAACTTTTTTCGTCAAGATAAATTAAATAATATAAAATTCTAATTCAATGATAAAAAAAAAATCAAAAAAAAAAAAATTAGATCCAAAATGGAATTGCAAGATTCTTAGCAAATCCATTCATCCATCTCGATTAAGAAGGATTTGATAATTTGATTTCATCAGGGCCGTCCTTGAATTTTCGGGGGCCCTAGGCCAACTTTTAAAATAGGGTCTTTATTTTTGGGTTGTTCAGAAACTTAAAAATAAAATTGGCATAAGTTTTTTCTCTTATTTCATGGGATAAAATAAAAAAAAGCAATCCCTCATAACCCGAATTAAGAAAGAGTTTAGACTTTAAGGGTCAAACTAAGTGGATTTAAAAAAAAAAAAGTTAAAGGTACAATGTGAAAAACTTAGTAGTTAAAGGATCAAAGTGAAAAGATAAGAATACTTTTAAGGGGAGAAAGTGTGTTTATTAAAAATAGATATAGTACAGCACACCCCGCAGTTACCAAACGCAAGTCCTCTCTCTCTGCCAATCCCAAATCAGAAGATCGAATGTCAACTAATACGTGTTAAAATACAAATAAATAAACATGGTAAATCCCTACATCGCATCACACCAGATCACCCAATCGTCACCACTCATATATAACCTCTCTCTCTCTCCTCACTGTTTTGACTCTGAGAAATCATTGGAATTTTTTTGGTCTAAGATTTTTTTTAGGGACCCTAAAATCTATGTATTTTTTAGGGACCCTAGGCCATGGCCTTGTTGGCCTATGCCCAGGGACGAGCCTGGATTTCATGGTCTGGCCATTATGCTGGAAAATTATGTAAATTGCTTTCACTCCCGACACCGGCCCCTCTTACACCCCTTGTCCCCCCAAGATAATTATTTTTATATCCTTCCCTCTCCCTTAAAATTACAATCTAGCTGAACTACCCCCTGCGTTTTTTTTTCAATTTTGTTTAGTTTTTATTTATTTATTTTTATTAGTTTTATTTTTGTTTTAATTATTTTTTATTATTTTTTTAAATTTTTGTGTGTTTACTTATTAATTGTTAGTTTTTTTTTTTTTATATATATATACTTTTTATTTTTATTCATATTTTTATAAATAATGACTCTCAAAATCTATGACTAAAAAATAAATAAAAAATTACAAATATATAATAATAAAAATTAATTATCCAAAAAAGAAAAATAAAACTGATAATTGTTGTGACAAGAGCAGTAAGGGGGGCATAATGGTAATTGTTGTGGGGTTTTGGGTTGGGGCCGGGGGTGGGTATGTGTCAGGGGGAGAGCATCTCTCGAAATTATTTCATGTAGTCGTCATATGGGTGACGTCCTATAATGAAGGATGCTAGTCGTTGGCCATCATGCTGTGAAATTATTTCGTGTAGGCATCATGTGGGTGACGTCATAACATACTGATGTCAGTTCCCCTCTTTTTCTCCGTTCCTTTTGCAGCTTTGCTACTCCCTATCGGTGGATTGGATGTCTAGACTCGAAAGAATCCAAAGAGTCAGGGAAATGGGTCCGGATTCCATGTGCCAATTGGCTTGTCCTATCCCCTTGTTCGATATTTTGAAACTTAGATCGGAATGGTCGGTTCGACCGGTTGAACTGTTGACCGGCCGAAAAAACGGTCCGATCAACTCCTTTAACCTAGTGAGCACATAAAATCGGGTTGAACCGTCACGATCCGCGGTTCAACAGCTAATTCGTCGAACCGGAGCGGATTTTAACGAACCGACACGGGTGGACTCGGGAGAGGAAGAGAAGTGAGAGAGGGGTGAAGTGATCCATGGTGGTGGTGGATTCGGTGCTAATGGTGGTGAATTCGGTGTCGATGGTGGTGGACTCGGGAGAGGAAGAGGAGTGAGAGAGGGGTAGAGTGGTTCATGGTGGTGGTGGATTTGGTATTGATGGTGGTGGATTCAGTGCCGGCGGTGGTGGCCGGCGGCGAGAGGCGTGATTGTGAGAGGCGTCACAGTGAACTGAGTCACTGTGAGAGAGAGAAAGTCAAAGATTGAGAAGTGAGAGATGTGTGAGTGATTTGGGGTTTTAAACCCCCAAATCACGCTTTAGACTCTCATAATTTCAAGTGTAATTCATTTGACTCACAATATTTAAATTATTGCAATTAGACTCCAAATTATAATTATTTTATTTATTATCTATTATAAATAATTTATAACGTTACGGTTCGATAGCGATTCAATAACAGTTGACCCGATTATTTTTTCAGCTTGCTCACAGATCTGGGTTTCAAAACATTGCCCCTATCCCACTACCCAATGAATGACACATGTCCATTTGCAATTTACTAGGGAGATTGCAAATAAACATGTGTTATTCATTGGGTAGTGGGATAGAGGAATTGGGACAGAGGAATTGGGACAGAGGATCCCTATCCCAAGGAAATGCGCGGTGGTTACTTGTTCGAAACTTTACTTCCTAATTTGTTTTTATTTTTAAATAACCCACAAGAACTCTTGGGCGGCTGCGTACAAGTTGTTGGGATCTGTTAAAAAATTATACAAACGGGTTTCATTTCTTTAGGGTAAATTTTACGAATCCATCCTCAGGTTTTTTATAAATACAATCAATTTTTTTGTAGTTTCAAAAATAACATGAGTCTTTTTTATTATTTAAACTAATGAAAGTGTGCTTAAAACCTTATTTTTCAAAAAAATAACATATTTTAATTTTTAAGTATATTTTTATTAGGAGTACTTAAAAAGTAAAAAATAAAACTGAAGTAGTTTATAAATAAACGGTATTTTGATAATAAAAAAGGAGAGAATATTTATTTATTTTAACGGGTTTATTGAGATTTTTTTAAAAAAACTCTAAATCAAATAGCAAATTTGTCATTTTTACACAAAAATTAGCTCCATGAAAATCTTTATATTAGTTTTAAAAGTAAAGGAGGCCATTGCTATTTCTGAAAGTACAAAAAAATAATTGTATGTGTCAAAAATCTAAAGAAAAATAAATAAAATTTACCCCCTTTTTATTATTTAACTTTGACCCTGAGTCTGTTTGCCGTAACTAAAGTGCATGCCTTACTAAAAATATTCATAAATCTATTAAATTGAGTTAAATAACTCAAAATATTGAACAATCGTAAATCCCAATAAAACATAATAACAAAAAAAAACTAAATTCTTGAAAATTTAAGAAAAAATCAAATAGAAATAAAAGATGTTTAGCCACTCAATTTCTATCATCCTTAGGAAGGGAAATACACTCATTGAGTTTCTAGTCCACCTAAAAAGGCAACAAGTTTAATTTAAAAAAACTAGAATAAAATGACAGAAATTTAAACGTCAGAGTATTAGAGGATACAATGGTTCCAGATACCTTCTTTCTAGTAATTGAAATAACTCCCATCGTAAAAAGTATTGTAGGACGAGGTAGAAGGCCCTAATTTGGTTTAATCAATAAAGGATAGAAATTCAAATCTCTAAAGGGTAATATGAATAAGACATATAAAATTGTTTTCACTTCGAGAAGTTTATTCAAATTGTGAATTTTGTCCCTGAGAAAATTATAGAAACTATTTTATACCTGTAACAAAATCTTCTCAGTAGTCAGAGGAGATTTTTTTTTAAAAGAAAGAATAAATAAGAAATAATCAAACTAACGGAGAGTGAAATATTTCTGTCGTAAAAGGTTTTTAAGCCAAAGTATAAATTGTTGAGAAGTTTGGGTGTCATAGTGTAATTACTTACCACTTATTATTCCTAGTAGACCGAAGAGTCGTTTGTAAGTCCATGCTCGGTTATAATAGCAGGACTCAACGTTTATTTATTTTAAAGAGTCAAACAATAAAATGGGATAAATTTCATTTGCTCTTTAAAGGGTAATTTTGGAAGGAAAAATTTAAGGAAAGTGGTGTCCTAAAGGGTAATAGGGTTTAGCAGAAACATGTTAAGATCAACTTCATGGATTCTGACATGAAATGACTATTTTGCCCCTCCCTCTTTCTTTGACCTTTTTCTTCGTATTCCCTTTTTAGTCCTGTCACACTTGACGGACCCACAGGCAAGAGGCCTCTCAAGAGAGCCCATTCAAGTCAGCATTGGAAAATCAGGGCCACAATCGGTATTTGGACTATAACCTCAAGCGAAGCCCATACTATTCTCCTAGAAATGATCAATCATCTAAAATAACATTACTTTAAATTTAGGCAAGAAGAAAAACAAAAAAAAAAAGAAAAAAAAGAAAAAGAAAAAAGAAATTCAGTGCAATACTTAACTACACTGAAGCATTTTCATACTCTCTCTCTCTCTCTCTCTCTCTCTCTCTTGTTGATGGAGATTTTGGGAATAAAATGGAAGGAGAAGAAGTTGGAGAAAATAAGAGAATGCTTCAAAAGCGTGTTACGAATGTCGTTTTCTTGAAGACGTTATTCGTCCTCACCAATTCATAGAATTTGGTATGTATCGGGTTAAAGCGAATACAATGAAACCCAAAATTTAATCTGATTTCTGATTGCTTTTACACAAACGAGGACATACTCAATTACCTTTTGATTTTACAAGCCTGCTAAAAAATTAAATAAATAAAGAATGTGAATTTTGAGAGAACAAACTTGATTGTAAAACCATTCTTAATCAAACCAATCCATTGAATTTATAGTTCATGACCATTCATTAAAGAGGCACACTTTTTCACTCAAACTCAATATCCACGTCCCTTGGTTCAAAGCGAATGGTCACACCCTTGTGTATAATCAAAAGTCAAACCACCCTCTCTCTTTTAATTCACATAATACCATTTAACTTTTAAAATAACGCAAATATATATATATATATTGAAAATGTTCTAACATCTCTTTGGTTCAAAAGGGGTGATAGAAGAGAGAACAAGGCTTAGCCCAAGTGGTAAATAGGCGGCCTTATCAGGACTTAGGTCCTGGATTCGATTCTCACCCCCGCCTCCGGGCACAAGGCGCAGTCGCTTCGGAAAGACATCAGGTACACGAGCTAACACTTGGAGGTATCGCGTTCGATTCCTGGTGGCTGCGTGCATATCCGCATTTACATCCTGAGGTGTGAAGGCTAGTTGCTCAGGGCACATAGATTAATCTGGATAGACCCAAAGGTCTGTCTAAAAAACTTTGTGGTTAATAAAAAAAAAAGAGGTGATAAAAGCTGTGCACTTTGTTTATTCTTCCAATTTGTCTGTCCAAGTATGACAGTAGAGCTTTGTGACTTACCTGTCATCTAGTAGATGCTACTTCATATTATATATATGGGGACGGATCCGGGGACACAAGTTTTGACATAATTTTAGACACTACATCTTAGCCCTTGAAATCAAGGGCTAAGATTACAATGGAATAAATTTTTCTAAAGTGTTTCTGAAGTTTATTAAAACTACGTCGTTTTAATAATTCTGAAAAGTAATCTCAACCCTTGATAGGGCTGATTTCAAGGGCTAAGATGTAGTGTCTAAAATTGTGTCAAAACTTGTGTCCCCTGATCCGTCCCCTATATATATATATATATATATCCTTGTAGTGGGTGCATGGTAGATAGAAGATGCTGTTTGTTTGTGGGTTCCTATATTTCTTTGTGCAGCCTTCGATACCTGGCCATACTCATTACACATTATTTCTTCCACTGCTTTGGCATGAAGAGCTTGAGACCATTACTTTGGATGTTACCAAACAAGATTAAATCCTCTCTCTTGCTCTGCTTCCTCCTCCTATTTTCTTGCAGTCTCCTCCACCAGTTACATTGCAACAGCTACTTGCTTTCCAATCCGGCCCATTTGGTTTCTCTTTTTAAAAAAACACCTTTTTTTAGAAACATTTGTATTTTGTGAATTCTTCTGTTCGGCTTTTTTTGGGTACTTTTTAGGTGCTCGATCTTGCTCTATACGCACGAAAATAGAAGAAAATTTGATCAAATTT
>BRYF01000017.1:19597500-19602500 GCA_030159135.1 Actinidia polygama
CTCTCAAACCCACGTATTTTGAGATTTGACGCTCTCCTGCTCCCACTCTCCCACTCACTCCCCGAATTTTGTGACCCACGTCCAGACACTGTACCCAAGTAAAAGAAGAAGAAGTGTTTATCACCAATCCATCGAAATACGTGAACGGGTGCCAAGAAAACATATATCAGGAAAATAAATCTTTGCACTATTTTCCTTGCTCTAAATCATATATGTTTTTATACCAAGAATCTTACATAACTTTGATGTTATTGTAAATTTCAAACTCGTGATCGTCAAGTCACTAATGATTCTATAGTTCTAATTATTTTTTATGCTAAGTGAATTCCAAGGGATAAAATTTGCCAATGTAAAAACACGACGCCAGCAAGGCCAAAGCATATTTACATACCCATTAAAGTTTATTCCAACCGGAGGAATCGATAACCAATGCCTCTTGATCAGTGACATGCTTCAACCAAATCCGTACACATTAGCTTCAGAGAAAATCCCAATTTGGTGTTAAAACTAAATGGCAAGAGTCAAATATTCGATGCAAGGTGGTTTCCTGTACAAGGAAAAGATGCAGTAACACTTATTTTTAACCAACACCCATAGCATAAGCTTCGGAAAAACAAAAACCAAACTAACAGAAAGGACCCATGTCAAAAAGTATAGGGAGAAACCAAAATAATAGGAGAACCCTCTCCTCCGAGGGCAGAAGAAATAAAGGATCCGCCGTAAAACAAAAAAACCTTTCCACCGAAAATAGGGGAAAAACTGATCATGGGAAAGAAAAAAACAGTAGAAAATATTGGGGGGGTAAAAGTTAAGAAGGAAAGCTATCAGTTATTCAACAGAAGAGCCAATGTCCAAACTCATACAAGTTGCGCTTTTCAGTACAACTTACAACAGCACTGTAGAAACACACATGAAAATAGATAAAATGAATGAATCCCAAAACCAATCAATCGAGTCATGTTTCAAGATTACTGAAACTCAGCAACCCAGAGCATAGTACATAATCAGAGTATAGTACTCTTTCCACAATCTCATTTCTCTTCCAAGGCCTCTCTCAATTTTTCCCCTTGAAACTCGGCTCACTCCTACGTTTCTCTTCATTTTCTTGGATCCTCTATCCACATGAATCTCCATTTTTTCACCCTAAATATTTGACAGATATACTAGTACCCATTAGGGCAATTACTCACCGCTGATTGTCAACAAATCAGAAGCCCAAGCTGTTTGTCGACTCTCTCCGACTTCTCAGAGGTTTACCTCTCTCTCTCTCTCTCAGATTGTTTTTAATTCTATTTTATTTTTTATTTGGTGCATTCTTTGTTGTTCTATAAACATTGATATTCAGCCACTATAAGGTGCATTTTTGTGTCTTGGTAAAAATAGCGGTTAAAAAACCTTAAATCAACTACTGAAAATGATTTGGACGTTGTGGTAATTAAAATCTACTCCACTTGTGATCAATGTTGTATACTTGTGTTACTAAAAAAAAATCTATGCCTTTGAGATCCTCCTTTTTATTTTTATTTTTTATTTTTCTCTCGTGAAACTGGCTTCAATAAGGTCGCGACTCACCTTGCGCCTCTCGCCTAAGGCCCAATAGACCCTTGGCGCCTCAGTGAACCTATCGCCTTAAAAAAACTATGATTCTTCAAGGTTGTTTCATACCGATTATAGTACATAATAATGGCTACCATGGCAGCGTAACTTTTCCGGGTGTACGAATTGCTAGTTTATGAGATGCAATAATAGAGACCTTATTCAAAGGTTTAAAGTTTTAGTGCACTTGAACAAT
The DNA here is from genome assembly GCA_030159135.1 of Actinidia polygama. Lineage (NCBI taxonomy): Eukaryota > Viridiplantae > Streptophyta > Magnoliopsida > Ericales > Actinidiaceae > Actinidia > Actinidia polygama. Next base: position 19,599,293 of record BRYF01000017.1, read on the forward strand.
AGATAATACTACTAAAATCATTTATAAAAAAAAGGAGTTGTGATCCATAATTAGAAATTTTCATGTCTTGCTTTTGTTGTGGACATATCTTCCACTAAATGAAATGCAATGACCAACAATATAACCAAGCTAGGCAGGCTAGAGCAGGAAGGGAATCTCACTCACTCATAAGATAGGGAGGGAGGGACTGACCCTCTTCACTCTCTCGTAGCCTAGAGGTGGATCTTGTTTTCTTCACATACTAAGGGCGAATGCACGTCACAATCATTATATATGTGGATCATATACGCCGCCGAATCTTATGTCTTGTTTAACACCAATAGGTATATGCAAATACGGTTATTATGGGAATGGTGCGAGTCTTAGTTGCATAAAGAATCGGTGGAACCGGGAACCAGACTATAGTAATTGATTCGATTTTACAGTTCTACAGTTTTAATGGTCCAGTTCTTTGTTCCAGAACCGCTGATAGGACAGGCCCGGTAAATTTTTTAATATATAAATAGATTTTTTTAGATAGGAATATAAAATTATAAATAGGCTCAACTCTTGAGTAACCCTAACTCTAATTACTTTACTGTGTTTAAAAGTTAAAACTTAGAATTTCCAAAGAAAGCGGCCGCACAACACGAACAAAATCTCTCTCTGTGCTTTATCTCTTTCTTAATCTTATTATTATTTAGTTGTTTAACATTTCTATTTTGCATGATTATGTTTAACATTAGAATGGGTAATATTGGTTTATACATGTTAGCTCCAGGACAGTCGGTCCGTAAAGGCTATCCTTCCGAGTCTAACCAGTTCCGGTTCCTAGTTTTGTAGAACCGGTACCTCGGTTCGGTACTTGGTTCTCTAAGAAATCAGTATAAAGATATATGTCGATACATGTGCTTTTATTGACAGGCGTAGACTTAATAGATAGAATAATTTGGGTCCAAGATAGCATTGTGGGCACAAGAAGAGAAAAAAAAAAAGAATGAATTAATCATTAGCCTTAAAATAAAATTACATGTCCAGTGCACATCGTTCATGTATAAGGAAATTTACAAGACTACGGAATAAACCATGGCAACTAAGAAATTAACAGGTAGTTGAAGACTAATATTGTTTAATATCATGAATTAAGTGAAGCCATGTTTTACAACCTTTGCATGAGTAAACATCTTACATGAATATAACAAATCTATACCCCCATTACTTTTTAGAGGAATACATACAAAAACATTTCACAAAAGGATGGCATTCTAAAATGGACAAACATACCGAGGTTACACCTGTGTTGGAAAAAAATGCCAAGATTGGTGAGTTGTAGAACGAATTCCCACATACCTCCTTGTTGGCCAGTTCTCTATCCTTAAGTAAACAACCTCCACAATGTTCCCATGTTCCTCAAACAAGGAGCAAATCTAACATGAAAGAAGTAACTAGAATCCTATAGGTTAGGGGAAATTTTTTAACTAGCATAAATGAAAAAAAAGAAAGAAAGAAAAAAAAAATCCATAGAAACAAAAAAATAAAATAAAAAAGTGGCGAAGTTTGTTCACGAGTCATTGAGAAAACTAAACCAAGCAGGAATATGAATCATAGTTAACACTACTTACCTCTTGTTCAGTCACTGTACTTGGCATGCCTACAACGTAAAAGTTTTACATAACTGCCACATTAACATAATCTAAGAAAACTGTAATGTCAGTAATCTTTATTGAAAGAACAACAAAATATACCACATCATTGAACAGGCATATAACCAAACTGTACTTAAGAATAAAAGAAGAAGAAGAAGAAGAAAAATTAGGTGATTTGGGGCTTCCGACTGCAAGAACTGGCGAAGAATAAATAACTCAATCCAAGACGAACATCGGCTGTAATCAAATTAGGAAGTAATGAAACTAAATGGCGAAGAAAGTAAGACCAGGATTGAAGATTCTCATACCATTCCATGACCAGAGTGAGCGAACTGTCTCTTCCGCCCGGGAAGAAACAACGAATGATCGGAATTAGTGAGCGAGACATTCTGGTCGGAGTTGAAATTTTGGTGGTGGTGGTGGTGGCCGTCTCCGGAGAAATCACCTCAAGCGGCATGAAAGCCAGTGACGGCGATGGGCTTCGTGAATAAGATTCACCGCGTCTGATACAACTTTTTATTTTTATTATATGTAATTATTTAAATATTTTTTAAATTACTTTTTTTTTTAAAGTAATTATATTTCAGTACGCAATTGAGTCGGTGGGGTCCATCAAAAAAATGGTCAACCTTACAAAACTTTCCACCGCTAGGCCCATAGAAAGTGTCGGCCGACCAAATTTATACATCCGTGGTTTGGCGTGTTGGACCGCTGAAACCCACTCTACCTGCAACTTGGATGACGTGGCAAGCATTGTAGGAGGGCTTCTTTGAGATGTAGTATTTAGGGAAGAAATCTATAAAGAAAAAATAATAACAAATAATAAATTTAAAAGTTAGATTAATTAATATTTTTTTTATTAAATTCAACCATTGGGAAGCGTTGCCTCCTTTAACTTTTTCGTTTTATTTTTATTTTTTCTCACAAAATCCTAAAATCCAAACACAACGTTATGTAATTTAATTTTGTACCATTTCCTTATATAAAAAAACAGAAATAGAGAAGATCGTTGTTCCATCTGAACTGATATTGAATAAACTAATAAACACAATTTTTCTTTTCTATAGTGGGAGTCTATCATTTTAAAGTTGTATTTGGATTAAGAATTTTATAAAAAAAATATAAATAAAAGAAATCAACTGTTGAGAACTATTCGATCATCTCTTTTATCCAAACGCAACCTAAGAAGAGAGAGATTTTGTATAATGAAAATAAAATCATCCACGTTAACTTCTCCATAAAAAAAAAAAAACCAAAGATTTGTGGGCAAGCTTTAAGACTAAGACACATGATCATATAATTATGACAATATGAGACCTTTCGATGGTTCTATTATGCAAAAGGTCAGCGCTACACCTACTAAAAACAACAGTTCGTCTTGTCCATCTGGAATGATGATGTCATTGATGATGTCATATTACGTGAACGCGTGCCAAAATGCAAGTTGTGACGTGCTGTTCCCGGGAGCTTCTAAATGCAAGCCAAAGGTAAGTAAATTGCGCGTTGAACACATTTTTTTTTATGAAAATGTATGTACTTCGACATTTGTTCTTGTATGCAGAGATGAACGAAAAATAATTATT
>BRYF01000017.1:19732500-19735000 GCA_030159135.1 Actinidia polygama
TTTAGATGAAGAGGCCATATTGAAACTAATTAAAAACTATAAGGTTCTATATATTCAAATTAGAACTATAGGAGACAAAGTGAAATACTTCTTAAATTACAAGGGGCAATAGTACAATTTACTACTTACATGAATGGCCGCCCCAAATAGTTTTTGAAAATCATTTTTATTTTACATTACCCTCAACTATTATGATTTTGAAAACTCCGGCATTTATTATAGTAGGTAGGTTGAAAACTTTATCTATTTGTGTAATTTCAATTTTTTGAAACTTCAAGATTACGGCTTAATGGCAAGTTTGGTTCCCAACTTATAGCCGTATCGTATTGTGGTCTTCAATGTACCCCAATTACATTAATTTAGTTCCTCATATTTTAAATGTGTATTTAAATGGTCCCTACTCTCAAAAAAAATTATTTTGTGTAATTCTATGGATTTTTACATGAAATTCTATGAAATTTTGAAATTTCTATTTGAAATGTTTTTATTTTTCGTAATTTTTTTTGGAGTAGGGACCATGTAAATACACATTTAAAATATGAGAGGACTAAATTAATACAATTGATACATTGAGGACCACAATACGACACATGCTATACATTGGAGACCAAACTTGCCATTAAGCCAATTTATATTTATCAAAAACCTTAAAAACAGTCTGGTTACACATTATGTTGATTTGTTATCAATCACTAATTGCGGGATTTATTATAATTTTTTTTTGACGATTTATTGTAATATTAATTATGAACCATTTTAACAATATAAGGAGAATGCGAAGTAAAAAAATGTATTGCTACTGGTGAAAAATGCATAAATATCCATAAAAATATAAATTGACTTGTGTAAAAAATATTAATATTTATATAAAATTGTGCATTAACCACGGTTACAAGTCTAAATTTTGGAGTGTATTGGATGATACGTAGTCCATATATAGTTTACATTGGGAAGCAGTGGTTTCAAACATCATCTCTGATTAATTCGGATGCACGCACAAAAAAAATCATCTTGACTCGGATGAGTGATGACCGGTGAGTATTCAAGTCCTCTTTTTATCTCTTCGTTTATTTATTGCCTGGAATTCCGGGATTTCGTTTGTTCTGTTCCACTCATGAATTGGTTTTGTCTTCATTGGTTAATATCTTCTCTTCCTCGTGTATGTGCAATGCAATCCTGATACAGTAATATACGGGCGAGAACATAAACAGTTACTATATAGTAGTGCTATGGGTACTTCAATGTTGTCTCTCAAATGTACACCTGGGTGAGGTGGAGCATTTGAATTGGCTGGGTGTGGGATCCATCCCAGCCAATCCAAATGCTCCACCTCACCCAGGTGTGCATTTGAGGTGCAACATTGGGATACTCTTAACATTTTCCGTTATTATAATTGTGAAGCAATTATAGAAGTTAGATTTGTGTTCTTTTTCGGTGGAGGATATTTTTGTCATAAAAATTAGATATATACAAAGTAATGTGTTACCTTTTAATAATAAAATAGATTAAGTAAACGTTAGTAATTTTTTCTTTAATTACATTTCATTTGTATTCGTTATTATAGTAAGTTTTATCAAATATTCACTATTGTTTAAATATTTTTAGAGCAGTGCTACAGTGACCGAAGAGTTTACCGAAAAATTTACCGAAACAACCAAAACGACGTCGTTTTTGAGTTAAACGTCGTTTTGGAATTAATCCATTTGGAAATGCGACGTCGTTTTACTCAAAAACGACGTCGTTTTGGTCGCTTCGATAAAGTCTTCGATCACAGTAGACTTTCCCATATTTTTATTAAATAGAAGGTTGTCTGGGTAAATATTGGTACTCAATTTAATAAAATTAGGTACCTACAAAAAGAATTGATTAAGAAAAGATCCCGTTTGACTTCTCTTTCTTTTTTCTTTTCTTTTCTGCCATTTCTCGGTGTGATTCGGTGTATCGGCTGCCTTGACGGGGTGGGAAGGGAACAATAATAATATACTCATAAAAAAATGAAAAATATAAAACTGTCGGATCATAGTTTTGATTTGACCTAGATATATTGTGAGACACACAAGGCACAGTCTTATATTGTGTTCTTATTCTTTTTTACTTTCTTTTCATTTTTCTTTACAGGGTTCTTTCTTTTCTTTTCTTTTCTTTTTTTATTGGCTGCAAATGGGTTAGGGTCTTTGGTACGGTGGTGAAGCATAACAATGCACCTATTAAAGAGAGAATCGTACAAAGATTTATGCGATTGGACACAAATCGACCTACATTCATGAAAAAAAGATAACTCGTATATATTCGTGGAATACATACAATAATGAGACCAAAAACACAAAAAATCGAGCTCAAAACAATCTCAATTTCAATTGCTCAAGAGTCATCCCAGTGTCTCCGTAATTTTTTTTGTTTTTCTACATATCTACCTCTTGATTTACTACTCTCTCACATTCTCATTCTACACACCAATGAGTCTTCTTTTTATAGATATTCAAAGGGATAACAGAAGGTC
>BRYF01000017.1:19835000-19837500 GCA_030159135.1 Actinidia polygama
TTCACTGTGAGGTTTGCAAAATGAACTATTAGGATTATCAGTGTGGACTCGGAAGCGAGGCCCACAAGAAGGGATGAGTGACTCCCATAAAAGATGGGATACTGAACCCAGTTCTGGGATTTTTACATTTTTCCCTTAGAGCTCCTCATCCAAAGTTGGTGGTATGAATCCATAAAAAGATTAAAAAAAAACTGAAATCAAAACCTGTAACAAGTTCAGTATGCACTTCTTCACGGACGTCAGACAAGAGTGAGAGAAAGAAGAGGGAGAGAAGGCAGGCAAATGTTCCTTTTCTGCAATGGACGAGTGCAAATCAATTGTGCTTACTGAAACTCAGACATAATTCTGTAACTATTATTAACTTCGTAACATACTTAAAAGAGGATCCGGACTCGGGATATAAAATCTCCCATTTGCTCGTGGATGGGTTTTAAAATTACTGAATTAGAATTTTATGTTTCTTTTCGCTAGTAGATTTTGAACAGATCTTTCTTATCCTTTCATTCACTTGTGCACTTTGGGAGTTGGCACACAATACCAGATGTACCACGAGAAGCATTAGTACATGAGCAATGCTAGGGATAATGCATTTTATATTTTATACAACGCATACTCACATGTGATTTTTGTGAGCTCCACGACATGTGAGTATGCATCGTACAAAATTCTTTTTTTTTATCTGTATATGTATACCAAACTGACATGGATGATTAATACCCCTCGAAACTGATAAAATCATATTCATACAGAAAAAGGAGGCATTAAAATTAAATGTAGCAGAAATTAGTTAAACCTCCCAAAGAAAACAAATTTCGATAAGCTTGCTGCCATAGGCATCTACAGAAGATAAATCAAAACAGCACCAAACATGCTAGCAAATCAGTTTCTACTCAGGTAACACCCCATACGATACCTTTTATCTCAACGAACTCCACTTATTAATCAGTAAGTTTGCTCAACCTCCAGATGTCGAAACCGGGACAAGCTGCAGGCAGCCAAAGTAGACACAGATGACAATCGACAGAAAATCCTGTTGTTCGAAGCAAGCTGCAAAATAAAAAAACAAGTGGAGATACTTTTAAGCTGTTGGATCACTTCAGAGCTTATATACGGATTGAAAGATTCGCTGGCAAAACATGCCTGAAAATGAAGTGTTTAGTATATCACAACACACATGAACCACAGTGAGAGCACTGGGAGGGTCATGCAAACACAAGGTATACGTCAAATATTGTCAAAAGGGTAAAAGGCAAGGTTTTTCATGATCAAGTAAAATGCTGAACCGAGTTATAAGTATCGGGCTTCAATATGGTCAGACAGAACATCTGATTTTTGCATTAATAGCTGAATAGCTTGTCCAATTTGAATGCCAGGGAAAATTTTCAATTACAATAGAAATGTAACAAGGATAAAAAGGAACTATATGATCTAAGAGATCATTGCTACATGGAACATGAAAAGGAATTAAACGTGCCACGATATCTTAAAGCCCTTCATCTTCATGTGATTATCCCAAGAACTGAGAACTATCAATAACAATTGTGGGTGTAACATAGATACGAGTCATGACTCCTTCATGAAGTATTTGCGTCACCTAGTCTTCTATCAGAAACCATCCCACAGAAAATCTCAATCTGAAAACCCCATCCACAGTATCACTAACAGTCCTTGGTTTTTCAAGCTTTATCAAACAGGACCATACAGAACTAATAACTCCACAAAAAGTGAAACAGCTCCGTACAGAAGGAAATGTTTCTGTAAATAGCTGATTTAGGAAGCATTCAATCATTTAAGATAAAGGTTTTATATAGCATTTGCAGTTGCCACAACAGTAACGGTAATGGTGGCGGCGACTTGGTGGCGGCATGTAACAGATGTAGCATAGCGGTTGCAGTAGCCAAAGCCAGGAAGAGAACAAGGATTTCTTCTCTGGAGGGACAAAGACAAATAAAAATTTTTACTAGTTGATACAATATAACCTACTCCAATTCGAGGAGAGAGGGAAAAAACCCTAAGATTCAATACCAAAACTCAAATCAAGTGCCCAAAGCAAAATATGAAGGTCCTGAATTTTATCTCAAACCTCTATAATAAATGTTTCTATATGAAATTGAAGACAAATAGAACAAAAAGCTACAAACTAAAGAAATTAAAAAACATAGAAACTATAACTCTGATAAGCCCAAGAAATTACCCGAGGCAAATTTGCAACACCAGTACACCAATTTTCTGCTCAAATAAAATCCCAGTATTTCAAGAATGGAAGCCTATAATAGGCTATAGAGAAGATGAGCCATGAGTGGAGACAGAATATGGTAGGCTTCACCTTTTGGCTTTTGCTGAAGGTACAGCTTCTATAGTAACCTCAGGTGATGGGGCATCTCTAAATACACCTCTTTCGTATTTTCAAACCTCCATTTATAAAACACAATTCAATCTATAGAGGAAGGAAGTGCAAAAAGAAATAAAGTGGTTATGTCTAAAATAGCTACATGAAGAG
>BRYF01000017.1:19927500-19930000 GCA_030159135.1 Actinidia polygama
AGTCCGGCAGAAGAACGTTTCCCACCTCTTTACCATTCACTAGAAAGAAATAGAAAGTTTGAAGGACTACGTAAAGCGATTTAACCAAGCCGTCTTGGAAGTGGAGGATCCTAGTGACAAGGTAGTAATTATGGCCATGATAGAAGAACTTCGCCCCGGTCCACTATTTGACTCCCTCTCCAAGAACGTACCTGAAACCTTGTCAGTTCTCTAGAGCAAGGCTGACAAGTACATCACTGCGGAAGAGATAGCCGAAGCAAAACGGAGGCGACGAGGGAAAGACGATCACAACAGGAAGGAGTCCGACACAAGACGATCCGACTATAGAGAGGAAAGGAGCAAAAAGTCCGACCGAAGTTCAGAGCAAACAAACGAAAGATGTCCTCGTACTCCACCTCGCCGTCCGAAAATGATTTTGCCACCCCTCAACGCTCCCATCGCCCAAGTACTCACCAAGATTAAGAACAAGGAGTTCGTCAAATGGCCCAGAAAAATCAAGACTGATCTGCGAAAGATAAATAAGAACAAGTATTGTGAATTTCACCAAGACCATGGCCACAACACTGAAGATTGCTTCCATCTGAAAGAGCAGATCGCCGACCTTATCAAAAGAGGATATTTGACGAAGTATGTAGCTGATCGCTCGCCTTTCCACTAGCTAGAAAGGAGATATGGCAATAACCGACCAATTGCGGGAGACATACAAGTAATTCATGGTGGATTCGGTTCCGATGAGTGCTTAAATTCATCCAGAAAGAGGCATGCTAGGGGCGCCAGTGGGCGAGCTGAGGAGGAAATCTACAACCTCTCCTCGCCCGTCATTGATGCTCATCCGCCCATCACTTTCAACAATGATGATCTAAGAGGCCTCCACCTTCCCCATGATGACGCCTTGGTCGTATCAGCTGTCATCGCCAACTTCAATGTTCAGCGAATCTTAATCTACAATGGGAGCTCGGCGGTTGAAAGAATGAAGATCGGGCTAGATAAACTCCATCCTTTCCATACCCCATTAGTAGGTTTGGGAGGAAATATGACGCATCCGCTTGGATTGGTCAAATTGCTGGTAACCTTGGGAACGGATCCGCATCACATTACGACCTGGCAGGACTTCATCGTTGTAGATTGCCTTTCACCCAACAATGCAATTCTAGGTCACCCTACCTTGGGAGAAGTGAAGGCAATCACCTCAACCTACCACCTAAAGATGAAATTCCCCACTTCTACGGGAGTGGGTGAAGTGAGAGGCGACCAAAAGGTGTCGAGACAATACATCATTTTGGCCATGAAGATGGAAATCCCCTCGAAAACCCAATAGCAATTACAGATCGTCGAGGCCGAGATGGAGTCTTTAAGGGACGAGGTGGAACTGGTCCTAGAAGATCCCCGAGAAACCGAAAACGCCAAACCCCTTGAAGAAATTACTCCAATCTCCATACACCCAAATTATTCGGATCGCCATGTCATGATCGGTACCCGGGCTGACCAACGAACTGCGCTCCACACTGATAGAATTCTTGAAGAATAACTTTAAAGTCTTCGCTTGGTCGCAAGGCGATGTCCCTGGCATTGACCCCCAAGTCGCCACACATAAATTGTTCACCAATCTCAAATATCCCCTAGTTCGTCAGAAGCGAAGAAAATTCGCCCCTGAACGCCTAAAGGTTAGCAATTGACTGGGCGAGTTACCGCCCTTAATAGATTTGTTTCTAAATCATCCAACAAATGTCTCTCATTCTTTCAAATTCTGAGAAAGAATCAGACCTTCTACTGGAACAAAAGATCGGAGACGGCATTTCGACAACTAAAAAAGTATCTCAGCTCGCCGCCCTTGCTCACTATTCTGACCATAGATGAGGAATTATTTGTATACCTCTCCATCTCGCCAACAACAGTAAGTGCCGTACTGATTTGAGAAGAAGACGGGGTTCAAAAATCGATATATTATGTCAGCAAAGCCCTAATGGGAGTCGAGAACAAATACCTGAAAATCGAGAAGCTCGCCTATGCCCTCCTTATCGCCACCAGAATAAGGTAACATCTGGGCGAGCAACCAACAGTCACCCCCGCCGGTAACATTTGTTCCTTGCTGCACAGGTCGCCCGAGTATTAGCCGAGGTCCAGTGTCGAGACCGAGGAGCAATGTGACTGTTGGTTGCTCGCCCAGATTTTTACCACAACTTTTATGGAATTGAATACAAAATCTCTTAATTTGAAATTCGCATGTCAAAATAGAGCCTTACATGCACTTATTTAAAAAAAACATAATAAGAACAAATATATATAATGTATTTTAATAAAAAAAATGTATAAAAATGATTTTCGTTCAAATAAATATCAAAAACACAAACCACATGATAGCTAGACCATTTTTCACTTCTTTCTCCTCTATTTCTCCATTAAAACTCGTATGCACCACCACACCACCACCACCACCACCGGGTAACCATGTTCTCTTTTTCCTTCCTAGCCATATATATTATCTCTCTTTTCCTTCCTC
>BRYF01000017.1:19935000-19937500 GCA_030159135.1 Actinidia polygama
CATAGCCAATATTTATATGTCTATTATTATTATTATTACTATTATTTTATAAAGTAATTTAATTTATGGGTCGGGGTATTACATATATTATATTATTGTATTAAATTTTTGATAAATGTAACAATTGCGTATGTAAAAATTAAAAAATGTGATTTTGTGTGTGTACTTAAAATTTTGGGTTGAGGTTTATATTAATGATTATGAATATTGTTCAATAATAGCTTATTATTATTGACGATTTTTGAATGCTTGTATAATATGTTGTTGTATTTAGATTTTGATAAATGTAACATGGACTGTCACGACCCAACCCATTTATACACATGGGTTCACCCTTATAACATGTGTCATCGTGACCGGCCAGTGAGTCCCACTTACTAAGGCCTACTACTCAACCCAATTTAGAAATTTTCTCACCATTCAAGATATTTATACTTGAATAAAAACAAAACATGCAGAAACGTGTTTAAAATAAATCAAAGCTGACGTGTAATTCACAATATAAAAGTATTCTTACATTCATATATGCAACTACGGATTTGGCCACAGTCTGGCACAACCGTTATCAAAATTGTACAAGTACAAAAAGAACAACGTTCCTATACTATACATAACATACTGTACATAACATAGGACAACAAAAATTGACTAAGGTCATCTGCCTTCAGTCGCGCCCCACCTTGTTCTCATTACCTGAAATGGTTAGGTACAACTACGTCTTAAGCACTAAGCTAGTGTGAGTCGAGTTATATAATACAAACAGGTGCCTATGAAATTATAAAATATCAATTCATTTCAACATAAAATAACTTTAATTTGTCAATCCTTTTTTATTTCAATCATTGATTCATCTAAGCCCATTTACCTTAATTTCATATCAAGAATTCAAAATTATATTAGATTGACACTTGCGACACATCACCCGTTCAACGAACACCAATAATTAGGGAGCGACCCTAACATATATGTGACATGATATCACCCATGATCATTTGACTATGATCCCACCGTTATTACATCACCTCTCGCTATATTCTTTTTTCCTAGCGGTCAGGGTATCATTCGAACTATGTGTCGTCTAAATCATATTTTTAAAAGTAATCATTTTCACATTTTATGGCACATTCAAAATAACATAGCATGCATTTATCCGTAAAATAATCATCATATTTCAAAAATTCAAATAACACATGCTTTTATTGTAAAACTCATTTTATGTAAGTAAAATATAACAAGACTCATCGAAAGTATGTTCATATCTTCTTACATGCCGTGAGCTAACGTCCCTTGACTTCGGGTCCTACGTTTAATATTCGAATCATTAGATTTAATATCTTCATGGCTATGAATATAATAAATTTTATAACTTTTTAATTTAGACAATATTTTTAAAATTAAGTAATTTCAAATTAGTTTTTCTGTAGAGTTTTTTACATTTAATTTTTAAAAATAGTAACTTAATATATAATTTTTATAAAATTATCTAGAGATCATTTGACTCCAAAAATTTTAAATAACAAACTAAACACATATATTTATTTACAGTAAAAAAATCTTAAATTTTAAAGCTATGTAACTATTTTTAGAAATTCGTTAAACTTTTTAAATTTTTGCACAAAATTCTTACCGACAACAGTTCGGTTTATAATTGTTTTAGGAATTGAAAACATTTTCAAAATTTATAAAAATAAATTATTAATAACTAAACATATAAATATGTAACATACAAAAGTTTTAGATTTTTCTAACATAAGTATATATTTTTATAAAATTCAAAAATTTTCTATTCAATTTAATTTATTCTAGTTTCAAAATTTATGTTGAAGGTAAATTTTGTACCATTTAGAGTCTGAATTTAAAATAACATTCTAAATAAAGGTTTTATATAATTTTAATAGCTTTCCAACTCAATTTAAATGGAGTAATTAGGACTTCATATGAGAAAGTTATGATTAAAATTTGGTTCTATATTCCAGTGGTAAAATAGGATATCCGATTTATTTGAATTGTAATTTTAAAAATATTTTTGGGGTATTTGGAGGGTTAAATATACTAAACAATATTTTTAGCAATAAGGCTTAAAATGGAAGAAAAATTAAATAAATAGAAAGAGGTTTGGATTTTACCGTAGTATTTTTCGGTATCGCTTCTTTGTTCTTCTATTTTTTTTCTTTTCTCCGAACTCTTTTTATTTCTCTCTTTCTACCACTTTGTGTTTGTATTTGTTTGCTTCTCTATATGTTCCTTATGCTGGCCCAACACTCCTATTTAAATTGAAGTATTATTTTCTTGGCTTATTAGGCTTATAGCCTTGCACCATCACATGGCACACATGCATGTGCTCACACGAACAACAACTGTCCAGCAGCTTTTTTTTCCTCTATGCGTCACACATACATGAACATTTCACTCATGCATGCACTACGTGTCTACCGTGTGCTCGCAACGTATTGATTATCGTGTTTCGTTTTATCCCTAATTGTATAATTTACTCCGAAAA
>BRYF01000017.1:19960000-19962500 GCA_030159135.1 Actinidia polygama
ATTTTTATGTGAAATTAATGTTAATTAATTAATATTTTTACAAAAATTTAAATTTGTACCCGAAAAGATCTGTTAAAATGTAACAGAAAAACTGACACTATGTATGGAGACACCTTATAATGATGACTCATCACGAGCCATAATTGCACAATAGTGACTCATGTTGACAGTCACACATTAGATACTTACATGACTTTCCATGTGTATAAGGTGCAAGCGTGCATGTGCATCATGGCTTTTCCGTATGTGTATGTGAAGGTGAGTGAGATAAATATAACATTTCAAAATTTTAAATATCTAATTAAGTATATTATATATATATATATAATGGACACGATAAATATCAAATAGGTAAAACACATGTTATTTATAAGAAGTTAATGTATGTTATGTTATGATATATGCAATCACCTATCTAAATTAATTGTACACCTTCTCCCTACAGTCATCATTTACATAGGATACTTACAAGCATCGGATGCTTGCATTGGATGTCTGCATGGCTGTTCAGGTGGAGGTGGGGCATGCATGTGTATGATTTCCTCCCATGTGTGTGTGAGTTTATAAGTGTGGCTGGCAGCAGTTTCATGCGCAACAAAGAAAAGAAAGAGAGAATATATATATATATATATATATATAAAGAGAGAGGGGAGAAAGGCGGACAAAGAAAACAGAGAAAGAAAGAAAAGAGAGAAAGGAGAGAAAGAGAGAAAGAAAGCTACTGAGAGAGGGAGAGAAGAAGAGAGGAAGACGAAGAGAGAAAAATCTTAGTGAATCACCAACGATTTTTCTAGAAAATCAATCCGATTAGCCTAGGGAACACAACGAACGAGAGTAACGCAATACACACGCAAATAATATAAGCAACCTTAATCTCTAAAATAGAGTAAATTACTCTTTTATGCTACATGTATGCATGAAATTATGTTATGTTACGCAAATTAAATCCATGGCTTATATAATAATTTTTTGAAAAGATTTTGTATGTATATACTTATGTACCATTATGTTTTTACTTTTCGGGAAGGTACTCGACCGGCATACTCCGACTCAAGGGGGTGTAAAAATCATGTTATCAAACCCGACTAAGGATCGGGGGTCATAGTGCATAATGTATGTTTTAAGATTTATGTTGACTTAGATATAGTCAAACCACATGTACAAGCATGAATTTTAAACAAGTTATTGCGAAAGATCAAATGTTTTATCTTTCTCTACGCTATTTATGTTATATGTATCTACCATGGTATTTTATGTTTTGGATATGTATATCAAAACCTATATTAGAGATTATGGTTATACGCTAAGCAAATGTGCTTTGAAATATTATTTTTGACAATATTTCAAGTGATAAAGGAAAACAAGTGGAGTAAATCGATAAGATCACATGTTTTGAAGTCCGTTTTGAATGATGTAAAATTTAAGATAGAGTATGCCTTTTTATGTAATAAGAACAATAAATTTATGTTGTATAGCCCGGACTAGATTGTTCGAGGCCTTTTGAATATGTAATGTTTGTAAGTATGTATGAATGTTAAGACATATATAGTCTCTCTACCGTCATGGGCATGTATTTCAAATAAATGAATTTAATATTTAATTTTTATTGGCTCCAAAAATAAATATACATGTTTCACTTTCGCACACGAAAAGTTTTAGAGAAAAAGAAAAGAAATTTTTTAAAGAAAAAAAAGGATAAGAAAATTGGCGTGACGCCGCCCGGCGTCGTGTAGAAACTTGCTGGCGAAGGGGGTTGTTACACAATAGATGCAATGTTGTCCTTAAAAGATAATGAGTTGAGTTGGAGTTTGTTGATTGTTGGGTGAAAGGGGAAGAGAAGTTGAGAGTTAGGCCCCCTCTCTCTCTCTCAGGCTCTCAGCCCTAGCCGCCACCCTCTCTCTCTCTCTCATTTTTCTATACTCCTCTGGCCTCCTCTCTCTCCTATGAAAAAACAAAAGAAAGGGTTGCCACCTCCGTTGCCGCTGCCACCCATCACCGAGCCATCGCTGCCGTAAGATGCGTTCACCGGGTGCGAAAGAGATAGAGGGAGAGGGAGAAGGGGGTAGATCTGGAGTTTGGATCGAGAGATGGGGGTGAAGGGCAACGTGTAGCAGGCGGGGAAGGGGTGATGAAGGCGTTTGGTTGCGGAGGCGACAAAAGTGGTGTAGACGGCGATTCCTTCCCTGAACCATGAACAACCCTATGTAAAGACGCCATAGGAAGAATATCCAACCAACTCGACCAACCCGACCGCAACCCGTGAACGTGTGATTTCGTGATGAACTTCGGTCGAAATCAGTTCTTGAGATTTCCAACCCAAATGTATTTGGGCGGTTGACGGATTATAGCCAAACTCGATCCGCCCGACCCTTGAACAACCCTATCAAAAATATAGTGTACATTATAAAGTGGTACATTTCTGATGATTTCTTTAAACTAAGTGTACTCATAGTTGTACCATCTTCAAATGATATCAATAAAAGTTTGACATTTCTATTTA
>BRYF01000017.1:19982500-19985000 GCA_030159135.1 Actinidia polygama
TTTCTACTGCAACAATGCTTAAAACTGACCGAATGGTAGTCAATTTCACAACAGATGAAAATATGTCGGTGTAGTCGATTCCTTCTTTCTGCTGGAAGCCTTTGGCTACAAGTCTTGCCTTGTACCTCTTGGTACCGTCATGTTCCTCCTTGACTCGATACACCCATTTGTTGTGTAAGGCTTTCTTTCCCACGGGTAACTCAGCTAGCTCCCATGTCTTGTTAGAGATAAGGGACTTCATCTCTTCTTTCATTGCAAACTCCCACTTACTAGCATCCTCCACCTGACATGCTTCATCGTAGCATTCAGGTTCTCCAACATCAGTGAGTAGTAAATAATTCATGTACTTTCTGTTTGGAACAATAGGCCGTGAAGATCTCCTTAGTATAGGAGATGGAGATGGAGATGGAGATGGAGACTGTGGTGGATCAATCTGTTGTGTACTACTCTGGGGTGTCTGTTCCTCTAATTGAGGACTCTCATTGGCTTGTTGCACTATACTTTTATCTGGGATATCATCTGGATCAACGTACATGGGATCACCCAGTGTTACACCACTAGACTGTAGTGCATCTCTGTCTTTGTACATCACCCTCTCATTGAATATCACGTCTCGACTTCTGATCACCTTCTTGGTCTGGTCATTCTAGAATTTGTACCCAAATTCATCTCCACCATATCCGATGAAGGTGCATTTTAGTGACTTAGGATCAAGCTTTCTCCTAGCCTGGTCACTAATATGCACATATGATACACAACCAAAAACTTTCAAGTGTGAAAGTTTTACCTCTTTTTCGCTCCAAACCTCCTCTGGTATTCTGTGCTCTAGCGGAACTGATGGTCCTCGGCTGATCAAGTAGGCTGCTGTGTTGACTGCCTCTGCCCAGAACTGCTTGGGCAATCCTGCATGTATCCGCATGCTTCTGGCTCTCTCAGTCAATGTTCGGTTCATTCGTTCTGCTACGCCATTCTGTTGCGGTGTCCCTTGCACAGTCCTTTCTAGTTTGATGCCATTTTCATAACAGAACTTCTTGAACCCGGTGTCATCATATTCACCACCATTGCCGGATCTCAACTTCTTGATTTTTAGGCCTGTCTCATTTTCCACCATGACTTTCCACTTCTTGAATACTTCGAACACTTCTGATTTGTATCTCAAGAAATAAACCCACACCTTCCTAGAATGGTCGTCAATGAAAGTCACAAAGTATGACTTCCCGCCAATGGATGAGACAGTAGCTGGGCCCCAAACATCCGTGTGAACTAGCTCAAGCTTTTCTTGCTTAGGCGGTCTGCCTCTCTTTATGAAGCTAACTTTCTTCTGCTTCCCAAAGATACAACTTTCACATAAGTCAGTGTCAACTGACTGTAGGTCTGGTAGTTTCCCCTTGGAGTGCATGATCTTGAGCCCCTTGTCACTCATGTGACCAAGTCTCTGTTGCCATAGGTTTGGATCGTCCTTGCTGTCTGCAACTGCAATTGACCCACAAGTGTTTGCTGTCATATAGAGTGTACCACTCTTCTGGCCACGAGCAACTGTCATTGCACCTCTGGAAACTTTCCAAGAATTGCCATTGAAGGTTATGACATAACCTTCGGTTGCTAACTGACCTACTGAGATCAGATTTTTCCTTAAGTCAGGAATGTGTCTCACATCCCTTAGCTTCCACACAGATCCGTTCAGCTTGATCTGTACATCGCCCTTGCCAACCACGTCACAAGGCTGATCATCACCAAGGTATACCTTGCCAAGGTTGTCTGGAGAATAACTCATTAAGAGTTCTTTGTTGGAGGTCGCATGGAAGGAGGCTCCGGAGTCTAACACCCATGACTCCGACTTGTTCTCCAAAGAGCATATCAGTGCATCGTCTGTCTCTTCTGCTACGATGTTTGCTTCCGTTTTTCCTTCTTTTTCTTTCTTCGGGTATCTACACTGATTTTTGTAGTGCCCGGTCTTGCCACAGTTCCAACATTCGATCACCTTCTGGTTCTGATTTGAATTGTTGGAATTTTTGGGATTTCGAGATTGCGACCTTCCATTTCTGGATTTGAACCTGTTGCGCCCTCCGCTCCTGTTTGAATCTCTGCCCCTGCTTTCTACGTTTAAAGCTAATGTCGGGGTGGAAGCACCATTTGACCGATTTCGAATTTCTTCAGTCATAATTGTGCTGACTACATCATCAAACTTCAGTTTTGTCTTTCCTGCAGATCCGCTGATTGCAGTAACTGTGCCTTTCCAACTCTCAGGCAACTGTCCGAGAATTAAGCAGACACGTATCTCATTAGTGAAAGACATGTCCACCGCCTCTAACTGGTCCGTCACTTCTTTGAACACGCTGAGATGTTCTCTGAATTGTGCTCCTTCTGACATCGTCATAGTAAATAACTTCTTTATTAGATGAATTTTATTTGCTGCAGAAGGCTGTTCGTACATACTGGAGAGGGCCGCCATGAGAGACGCAGTTGTCTTCTCATTTTTAATGTTGTAGGCTACTGACTT
>BRYF01000018.1:0-7500 GCA_030159135.1 Actinidia polygama
CCGACCCCCGACCCCTCGACCCCTCGACCCCAGAACCCCGAACCCCCGACCCCCGACCCCCGACCCCGGACCCCGAACCCAGAACCCTGAACCCGGAACCCCGGAACCCAGAACCCCGAACCCTCGAAACCTGAAAGCCCGAAACCCCAAAACCCCAAACCCCAAACCCCAAACCCCAAACCCCGTAACCCCTAACCCCTAAACCCTAAACCCTAAACCCCCTACCCCTACCACCTACCCCCGAACCCCCGAACCCCGAACCCCGAACCCCCGAGCCCCGAGCCCCGAACCCCGAACCCCGAACCCTAACCCGTAACCCGGACCCCGGACCCCGGACCCCGACCCCAACCCCCGACCCCCGACCCCCGTAACCCCTAACCCCTAAACCCTAAACCCCCGAACCCCGAACCCCCTAAACCCCAAACCCCAAACCCAAACCCCCGAACCCCAAACCCCAAACCCAACCCCGGACCCCGGACCCCGGAACCCCGAACCCCGAACCCCGAACCCCCTAACCCCTAACCCCAAACCCCAAACCCCGAAACCCCGAACCCCGAACCCCGAACCCCCTAACCCCAAACCCCAAACCCCAAACCCCAAACCCCGAACCCCTAACCCCGAACCCCGAAACCCCGAAACCCCGAACCCCGAAACCCCGAACCCCGAACCCCGAACCCCGAACCCCCGAACCCCGAACCTTGAACCCCATAACCCCGAACCCCGAACCCCGACCCCCGAACCCGAACCCCGACCCCGAACCCCGACCCCGAAACCCGAACCCCGAAACCCCGAACCCCGAACCCGGAACCCCGAACCCGGAACCCCGAACAAGGAACCCGGAACCCCGAAACCCCAAAACCCAACCCCCAACCCCCAACCCCCAAGCCCAAGCCCCCCGCCCCGAACCCCGAGCCCCGAACCCCCCGAACCCCGAACCCCGACCTTGAACCTCCAACCCCCAACCCCCGAACCCCGAACCCCGTAACCCCTAACCCCTAAACCCCCTACCCCTACCCCCTACCCCCTAAACCCTAAACCCCTAACCCCTAAACCCTAACCCCCTAACCCCCGAACCCCGAACCCCGAACCCCGAACCCCGAACCCTGACCCGAAACCCGAACCCCGAACCCCGAACCCGAAACCCCGACCCCAAACCCGGACCCCCGACCCCGGAAACCCCGAACCCCGTAACCCCGAACCCCGAACCCAGAACCCCGACCGAGAACCCCGAACCCCGAAACCCCGAACCCCGAACCCGGAACCCCGAAACCCCGAAACCCCAAATCCCAACCCCCAACCCCCAACCCCCAAGCCCAAGCCCCCCGCCCCGAGCCCCGAGCCCGAACCCCCCGACCCCCGACCCCGAACCCCGAACCCCAAACCCCGTAACCCCTAACCCCGAACCCCTAAACCCCGAACCCCCGAACCCCGAACCCCGAAACCCGAACCCCGACCCGAAACCCGAACCCCGAACCCGAAACCCCGACCCCGGACCCGGACCCCCGACCCCGGAACCCCCGAACCCCGAACCCCGAACACGACCCCTGACCCCCGAACCCCGAACCCCGTAACCCCGTAACCCCGTAACCCGTAACCCGTAACCCCTAACCCCTAACCCCTAAAACCCGAAACCCGAACCCCGAACCCCGAACCCCAACCCCAAACCCGAAACCCCTAACCCCTAAACCCCTAACCCTAACCCCTAATCCCTAACCCCTAACCCCTAACCCGAACCCCGAAACCCCAAAACCTTGAACCCCGAAACCCCAAACCCCAAACCCCCAAACCCCAAACCCCGAACCCCGAACCCCGAACCCCGAAACCCCGAAACCCCGAACCCCGAACCCAAACCCCGAACCCCGAAACCCTAAACCCTAAACCCTATAAACCCTAAACCCTATAAACCCTATAAACCCTAAACCCCAAAACCCTATAAACCCCAAACCCGAAACCCGAAACCCTATAAACCCCAAACCCCAAACCCCGAACCCCCGAACCCCGAACCCCGAACCCCGAACCCCGAACCCGAACCCCGACCCCCGAACCCGAACCCCGAACCCCCGAACCCCCCAAACCCCAAACCCCAAACCCCTTAAACCGAAAACCCGAACCCCCACCCCAAAACCCCCAAACCCGAAACCCCCAAACCCCGAACCCCGAAACCCGAAACCCGAAACCCGAACCCGAAACCCGAACCCCGAACCCCCAACCTGAAACCCGAAACCCTAAACCCAAACCCCCAAACCCCCAACCCCAACCCCCAACCCCCAACCCCCGAACCCCGAACCCCGAACCCCTGAACCCCGAAACCCTAAAACCCTAGCCCCTAGCCCCTAGCCCCTAGCCCCTAGCCCCTAGCCCCTAGACCCTAACCCCTAACCCCTAACCTAACCCCTAACCCCTAACCCTAACCCCTAAACCCTAAACCCTAACCCTAAACCCTAAACCCTAAAAAAAACCTAAACCCTAAACCCTAAACCCAAACCCCAAAACCCCAAAACCCTAACCCCCTAACCCGGAACTCGGAACCCGAACCCCTAACCCCTTACCCCTAATCCCCTAACCCCTAAAACCCTAAACCCTAAACCCTAAAACCCTAACCCCCTAACCCCCTAACCCCTGACCCCTGACCCCTAACCCCTAACCCCGAAACCCCAAACCCCAAACCCCAAACCCAAAACCCAAAACCCAAAACCCAAAACCCCTAACCCTAAACCCGAAACCCGAAACCCGAAACCCCTAACCCGAAACCCCTAAACCCTAAACCCTAAACCCTAACCCCGAAACCCCTAACCCGAAACCCCCAACCCGAAACCCTAACCCCTAACCCCTAACCCCTAAACCCCTAACCCCAAACCCCAAACCCAAAACCCCAAACCCCTAAAACCCTAACCCCTAACCCCGAACCCCGAACCCCCGAACCCCGAAACCCCGAACCCCAAACCCCAAACCCCAAACCCCTAAAACCCGAACCCCGAACCCCGAACCCCCGAACCCCAAAACCCCAAAACCCCAAACCCGAACCCCGAAACCCCGAACCCCGAACCCCGAACCACTAAACCCCGAAACCCAAAACCCCGAAACCCCTAGCCCCTAGCCCCTAGCCCCTAGACCCTAGACACTAGACACTAGACCCTAGACTAACCCCTAACCCCTAGACCCTAACCCCTAAACCCTAAACCCTAAACCCTAAAAAAAAAAACCTAAACCCTAAACCCTAAACCCTAAACCCAAACCCCAAACCCCAAACCCCAAAACCCCAAAACCCTAACCCCCTAACCCGGAACCCGGAACCCGGAACCCGAACCCCGAACCCCTAAACCCCTAACCCCTAACCCCGAGCCCCGAGCCCCGAGCCCTAAGACCCGAGACCCGAGACCCGACCCCGACCCCGACCCCGACCCCGAACCCTAACCCCCGAACCCCTAAACCCCAAACCCTAAAACCCTAAACCCTAAACTCTAAACCCTAAACCCTACCCCCGAACCCCGAAACCCGAACCCCGAACCCCGAACCCCGACCCCGAAACCCGAAACCCCGAACCCCGAACCCTGAACCCCAAAACCCCAAACCCCGAACCCCGAACCCCAACCCCAAACCCCAAACCCCAACCAAACCCCAACCAAACCCCAAACCCCAAACCCCAACCCTAACCCTAACCCTAACCCTAACCCGAAACCCGAACCCCGAACCCCGAACCCGTAACCCGTAACCCGTAACCCGTAACCCCTAACCCCCTAACCCCTAACCCGAAACCCGAAACCCGAACCCCCGAACCCCTAGACCCCTAGACCCCCGACCCCCGACCCCAACCCCTAACCCCCCAACCCCCTAACCCAAAACCCAAAACCCTAAACCCCTAAACCCCTAACCCCTAACCCCAAACCCCAAACCCTAAACCCTAAACCCCAACCCCCAACCCCCAACCCCCAACCTAAACCCTAAACCCTAAACCCTAAAACCCAAACCCAAACCCCAACCCTAAACCAAACCCTAAACCCTAAACCCTAAACCCATAAACCCCTAACCCCTAAACCCTAAACCCTAAACCCTAACCCCTAACCCCCTAACCCTAAACCCTAAACCCAAAACCCTAAACCCAAAACCCAAAACCCTAAACCGAAACCCCCAAACCCAAAACCCAAAACCCAAAACCACAAACCCCAACCCCCAACCCCTAAACCCCTAACCCCTAACCCCTAAACCGTAAACCGTAAACCCAAAACCCAAAACTCAAACCCCAAACCCCAAACCCCAACCCCTAACCCCCTAACCCCTAAACCCGAACCCCGAACCCCGAAACCCGAACCCCGAACCCAAAACCCCAAAACCCCAAACCCCTAACCCCTAACCCCAAAACCCAACCCCAACCCCGAACCCCGAACCCGTAACCCGTAACCCCTAACCCCTAACCCAAAACCCCAAAACCCAAAACCCAAAACCCAAAACCCTAACCCCTAACCCCTAACCCCGAACCCCTACCCCGAACCCCGAACCCCTAACCCCTAAACCCTAAACCCAAAACCCAACCCTAATCCCTAACCCGAAACCCGAAACCCGAAACCCGAGACCCCTAGACCCCTAGACCCCAGACC
Organism: Actinidia polygama; assembly: GCA_030159135.1. Lineage (NCBI taxonomy): Eukaryota > Viridiplantae > Streptophyta > Magnoliopsida > Ericales > Actinidiaceae > Actinidia > Actinidia polygama. Next base: position 4,596 of record BRYF01000018.1, read on the forward strand.
CCAGACCCCAGACCCCAGACCCTAACCCCTAACCCCTAACCCCTAACCCTAACCCTAAACCCCAAAACCCTAAACCCTAAACCCTAACCCCTAACCCCTAACCCCCTAACCCCCTAACCCAAAACCCCAAAACACCTAACCCCTAACCCCTAACCCTAAGCCCCTAACCCTAAACCCTAAACCCTAAACCCCAAACCCCAAACCCTAAACCCCAAACCCCAACCCTAAACCCTAAACCCTAAACCCCAACCCCCAACCCCCAACCTAAACCCTAAACCCTAAACCCTAAAACCCAAACCCCAACCCAAACCCTAAACCAAACCCTAAACCCTAAACCCTAAACCCCTAAACCCTACACCCTAAACCCTAACCCTAACCCTAACTCTAACCCCTAAACCCTACCCCCTAACCCCTAACCCCCTAACCCTAAACCCTAAACCCCTAAACCCCTAACCCCTAACACCCTAACACCCTAAACCCTAAACCCAAAACCCAAAACCCAAAACCCTAAACCGAAACCCCCAAACCCAAAACCCAAAACCCAAAACCCCAAACCCCAAACCCCAACCCCTAAACCCCTAACGCCTAACCCCTAAACCGTAAACCGTAAACCCAAAACCCAAAACTCAAACCCCAAACCCCAACCCCTAAACCCCTAAACCCTAAACCCTAAACCTAACCCCCTAACCCCTAAACCCTAACCCCTAAACCCTAAACACTAACCCCTAACCCCTAAACCCCTAACCCCTAACCCTAAACCTAAACCCTAAACCCTAACCCCTAACCCCTAAACCCTAAACCCTATACCCGAACCCCCGAAACCCCGAACCCCTAACTCCTAGACCCCTAACCCCTAGACCCCAACCCCCAACCCCCAACCCGAGCCCCGAGCCCCGAGCCCCGAACCCCAAACCCCAAACCCCCAACCCCTAAACCCGAAACCCCTAACCCCTAACCCCTAACCCTTAAACCCAAACCCCAAACCCCGAAACCCCGAAACCCCAAACCCAAAACCCAAAACCCAAACCCCAAACTCCAACCCCTAACCCCCTAACCCCCAAACCCAAAACCCAAAACCCTAACCCCTAACCCCTAACCCCAAATCCCAAACCCCAAACCCGAACCCCGAACCCCGAACCCGAAACCCGAAACCCCAAACCCGAACCCCTAACCCCTAACCCCCAAACCCCAAACCCGAAACCCCAAACCCTAAACCCTAAACCCCTAACCCAGACCCCAGACCCAGGAACCCAGAACCCCAACCCCCAACCCCCAACCCCTAAACCCTAAACCCTAAACCCTACCCCTAAACCCCTAAACCCGAACCCCGAACCCTAAACCCTAAACCTCGACCCCGAACCACCTAACCCCTAAACCCCTAAACCCTACCCCTAAACCCTAACCCCCAAGCCCTAAGCCCTAAACCCTTAAGCCCTAAACCTAAATCCCTTAAACTTAAACCCTTAACCCCTTAACCCTTAACCCTTAACCTTTAACCCCAAAACTCCAAAACCCCCAACCCTAAAACCCTAAAACTCGTAACCCTAAACCCTAACCCTAAACCCCTAAACCCCTACCCCCTAAACCCTAAACCCTTAAACCCGAACCCCCAACCCCTAAACCCTAAACCCAAAATCCAAAACCCTAAACCCCGAATCCTAACCCCAAATCCCGAACCCCGAACCCAAACCCTAACCCCCAAACCCCTAAACCCTAAACCCCAAAACACTAACCCCTACCCCAAAACCCCTAAACCCTAAACCCCTACCCCCAACCCCGAACCCCAAAACCTCGTAACCAAAAACCAAAAACCAAAAACCCGAACCCCAAAACCCTACCCCCTAAACCCAAACCCCAAACCCAAACCCCTAAACCCTTAACCCAAAGCCCGAACCCACAACCCCCTAACCCACAACCCACAACCCCAAACCCCTAACCCCTAAACCCTAACCCTAACCCCTTAATCCCTTAACCCCAAAACCCCGAACCCTAAAACCCTAAACCTCTAAACCCCTACCCTCGAACCTCCAACCCAAAACCCCTAAACCCAAAACCCAAAACCCAAACCCCTAAACCCAAAACCCCCAACCCCCGAACCCCCAACTCCCAACCCCAACCTCCAACCCTAACCCCGAAACCCCGAAACCCCGAACCCCGAACCCCCACACCCCGAAACCCCGAACCCTAACCCCGACCCCGAACCCCGAACCCGAACCCCAAAACCCCTAAGCCCTAAGCCCTAACCCCCTAAGCCCTAAACCCCAACCCCCAAGCCCTAATCCTTGAGCCCTTAAGCCCCTAGCCTCTAACCCTAAACCCCCTAACCCTTAAACCCCAAACCCTAAACCCTAAACTCTAACCCCAACCTTCTAAACCCACAACCCTAAACCCCAAACCCAAACCCAAACCCCGAAATTGAAACCGAAACCCCTAACCCCAAACTCCCAAACCCCAACCCCAACCCCGAACCCCGAACCTCCGAAACCCAAACCCAAAAACCCTTACCCCCAAACCCCAAACCCCAAACCCGAACCCCGAACCCCCAAACCCAAAACCCAAACCCAAAACCCTAAACCCAAAACCCAAAACCCTAACCCCAAACCTCTAAACCCTAAACCCCGAACCCCAACCCTTAACCCCTAAACCCCGAACCCTAACCCCTAAACCATGAACCTCAAACCCCTAAAAACCCCAAAAAACCCCAACCTCGAACCCGAATCCCCAACCCGAAACCCTGAACCCCTAAACCCTAACCCTAAACCCTAACCATAACCCCTACCCCCGAACCCCTAAAACCCCAAAACCCAAAACCCCTAAGCCATAGGCCCTAAGCCCTAACCCCTAAACCCGAAACCCCTAAACCCGAAACCTCTAACCCGAAACCCCGAAACCTAAAACCTAAACT
>BRYF01000018.1:40000-45000 GCA_030159135.1 Actinidia polygama
GCCGAAGACTATGATCTCTGTGAGGACATACAGAACTGTTACCTGCACGAAGACCTCCCTTCTCCAATCAAGATCATTCAGGGCCATCTGTCAATGCTATCAACAGCAGAAGCAGACTGTATGATCCTTCGCAGTTAATCACCCTACCTGGGGCCCGGGTCTGCTTGGTTTTCAGAGATGAGGAAGAGTTTCCTACGATCAACATGATGACCAGTACAGCATAAGTGAACTCCTGGGATATTCCATTCATGTTCCCGCCGGATTAGAAAGTAAACTTTGCAGATGTGCTCCCCAAGATTGACGATGGATTACTTTACCAGGCTCACCCGGGGGAATTTCCCATCAGCATACCGTCGCGATGGGCCCCATCTCTCAAGGCAGGTTCGAAACAGGTCACATCTGGTGAGATTGTGTTATTGCGATGATTGCTACTGGGATAGATGAGAGCTAGAAGATGAGTACAAACCAAAGGGAGAGGAATTTGATTCACAAAATAAGATATGCTATTTCCCTTTCTTGTTGAGGATGGTTTTTTCTTTTTAGGGCTTTGAGATACTCGTTGACTCTTTCCCGGATAAGGTTCTGAAAGTAGCTTACATTTTGTTGTTCGCTGTCCTGATGAGAACAGCTGAACCCAAAGGCAACACGGATTTTGATTAAAGATAAAAGTGTTAGTAGAAAGACGGAAAGGTTCTTCTTCTTTTTATTATCCATTTTTGCCATTATGTGTTCTACTGTGAACTTCTTCTTCCAATGTTTGAGAGGTGACCTTGTCCCAGGGTCCCAGTTGATCCAATTGATATGACCAAGCCTATAACCCAGGCCGTGCGAGGTCTTCCTCTGATCAGTTCAAAAGAAGTCTCCGCTAGCTTTAGGTCTTCCAAGGCCTTTTGAAAGAACTGCCTAAATCTGTTATATGACCAACCCCGCTTTTGATAGCAAATGTCATGTCGTCAGCATACTGAACGTAGCCGAAGATCTCTCCTGTTTGCATAAAGGAATGGATTTTCATATCTAGTTGATGCAGAAAAATGTTTATGAGCACGAGAGAGAGGGGGCTACCTTGCGGTATGCCTTTTGTGTGGTTTGAATTATCATTTCGTTTTTTGTCTAAGATTTTTGTTTGTAGGAAAGCAGATATAAGATCACAGAAAGATGAATTCCCCTCTCCTTTACAGTCTAGCATATTTCATAGCCTCTCCCGCATGATCGAGATATTTCATTTCCTCACCTAAATAGGATTGAAAAACTGAGATTAGGAGCCCATGATCTATATTGTCGAAACACTTTTCAACATCCGATTTGATAAGTCTATCGATTGTTCCCCAGATATTGACCATAAAAAGGAAAGTAATAAGACCTCGACCTTTCCTAAACCCTTGAGATTGAGGCAGAAAACTCTCTTCAAAGACTATATTCAATAAATGAGAAACCGCATCCATCATGATGATATCACCCTTGTTGGGCTGGGTAATGACTTGCAGCTCCCCAGGTTTGTTTGGTTTAGGAATCCAGGAGCGGTTAGGAAAATCGAATGGTAGAGTTCTTGAGTTCCTTTTGCAGTTTTTCCAATTCCCTTTCATGCGTTAGTTCCTTATAGTCGGACTTCGTCTACCAAAGATAGCCCACTATTTTGACTAACTTATCCATCAAACCTATTCTTTAAAGACCACTTTCTTCTCCCTTTAAAAGGGTTACCAAATCTTTACCTTGTAGCACCATAGCAAACATTTTATATTCTTTGACTTCTTCTTGGCTGGTTCTGAACGCTGGCTGGCAACCTAATACGTACTTAGCGGTTAAGGTTGTTGTACATGACCTCATAAGAAAAAAATGAAAAAAAAAAAGAATAATCTCAAAGCGTTATGATTGGCCGAAAAAAGACAGAGGACCTTTCTTCTGAAAAAAATGTATTAAAAGGAATGCTTAGCGCTTGTGCTAAGGAAGGATAGATTCATATCAATAGAAGAGAAAAGACAGCTATGAGTCCGTTCCCTCACTCCCACTAGAGTGGAGGATAGAATGATTCTCCGTTCGGGCCCCATATGAAGGGTCCCTCACTCATATATCCAGTTCTAACTTGTCCAACTTCCATACAAGAGATACAACCTTCCTATCTTTTCTTAATCAAGTGCCTTGCTTACAAATAGTCAGAAGTAGTCCCGGGTAGGAAGAGAAAGTCAGAGAGAGCAGACGCAAAGACGATAGCTTACGTCTGATCTTCTTCAATGAACTCTTAGCTCTTTAAGGAAGGTAGCTTCCCCCATAGGTGCTCATAATATGTTTATAGATGTTTCTTGTAGTTGTTATCCGTCCCGACATTCTTGATGTGAACTGAAGCTTTGTCAGTTAATTAGAGTGTTATAACTATCTAAATTCATACAAGAGTCCCACAAGCAGCAATTGGAGGAGATTCCGCTCTTTCTTTAGGGAAGTCCTAATCTCCTTTCTCCCCCTCTATTGCCTAACAATTCTAATTATACAGTATATAGATAGTTATAAGGGAATGAACTGAGAAAGATGTTTGAGATCATCCTTGAGAAGACTGTTCCACAAGAACCCCTACTTTGGCCTATTCTCTGGGCTACGACTCTTTCGGTTTTGTATCTCTCTCAAGATTATAGGTTCCTTCTGAAGGAATTATTATAGCTTAGCACTTGTGCGTCGGTGTGAAACAGCTTGACCATAGGGAAAGGAAGGAGGGTTTTTTTCGGACTTTTAGCAGCTAGGGAACGAGAGCTCAACTAACTTGTGTTACGATAGGAAAGGCAAGGACAGTACGGTCCGATTAAGTTTGGGGTTTGGCTTTGCGTATGATGTACTCTGACTAAGAGAGGCCCTTAGAACCATCTCGAGCCTACTTATAAATAGCTTACTGCTTTCTAGCCAGCTTTAGGTTCTTGGCTGAGTGGAGGAGGAGAGAGGTTTTTGGGATCCTGTTGTGGTGTTGTGGAGCCTTATCTGCTAGGAAAAGCTCAGTATTTAGTTTGGGCCTTTCTCCCTACTCTTTAACCGGAATAACTATAAGTACGTAGGTTGATGGCGACTTGCCCTGTTAGTGGGTATCCTTTTTCCCTTTCACTTTAGGAAGAAAGCTATTGATTAGTTAAATACCAGCTCCAATCAATAGGTGCAGAATAGCTGGAAAAGGCATGATCACCGGCGATACAATCGAAGGAAGGAACAACGGAAGAGGTCAAACTTCGCACAGCATAGGACACAACAAGACGTCTGTCAAACGTCAGCAACAGTGATCAGAGCTGTGAGAACAGCTAGCTGAGGAAGTGGAGTTTACCTATTTGATGCTTCCCCTAGATCTAACTCTAATACAAGTCTCCAGTCTCTCTCGGAGTAAGCTCCATTCTGTCAATAAAGAAGTGAGGAATCTCTTAGAATCTCACTCGGTGAAGGCAGGCTTATTTAGCACAGGCAACTACAGAAAGAAGCCCTATTGCTGAACTCAAAAAGAGGCTTTCTCGATGAACTCCTTCCTTTCATGCGCAAGCAAAGCGTCATAAACTCATTGCTTGGTTTTTAAGAGACAGTTAGGAAAGGAGCTAGCATAGTTTCAGTTCCAGGGGTCGTAGAATAAAGAGAATGATTGTGGTTTTGGCTCTGAAGGGAAGGATTAGAGAGGAGGTATATAGGTAGGGAAGGTGGTGCTTGAGAACAAAGAAGGGAGAGGCTCCCGGCTGTGGAGATAGAGACAGTGGCTTTCTGGCTCTTGAGATCAGATCTGCTTTCTGGTCAGGGGAGGAGAGGTGGTTGAATGACAAACTATCTTTGTCCCATCTCGACACACGACTAGCTGTGATTAGTCTCCCTTTCCCATGCTCAGTGTTTGTGATGATATCACTAAAAAAGAACAGTGAGGGCAGCAGCAGCTGACTATGGCTATATATCCATTTCAATATCTGGATTCATCCTAACAACTTGTCGGATATAGCGCCGAAGTTAAGACTTTTGAAAAGTGTTCGCAATGCATACCGAAAGGGTACTAAAAATGAAAGTGTTCGCAACGCATACCGAAAGGGTACTAATTAAGCCGACCATTAATAAGTAGTTCGAACACCAGGAGCGGATCAAATAAGGGAGAAGAACGCTCTTAAAAAGATGAAAGAAAAGCAAACTCTAATAGTTCGAAGCCCAGCTCCAACTACTTCTTCGTAAGTGAGTTGAGGTAATTCTTTAGGTTTGAATGGGGGGTCGCCCTTCTTTTGGTTGAAATAGCCACAACTTTTGTCGTAGTCCGTTTAAACACATAAACCCAGTTCACTTGCAGCCATTTTTATCAAAATGATTAAGTTTAATGACTTTATCAGTCACTCGCCCTAGTATCGCCCTAGTATTAGAACATTCTCTTACCCTGTGGTCGACATTCAATTCCCCTTAGTCGTTGGTGCTCATTCTATTTTGATTTGAATGGGCCGGGTCTCCCGAGGTACATATGGCCGACCCCTTCGGGTGTCTCGGTGATACAAACAAAGGAGGAAATAGAATCGAAGAATCTACCGTCTTTTTTCGATTCCCCCCGACAATTAAGCAGCACTTCCTTCTAACAAGTTGCTTAGAGTTAGCAAGCAACCATCGACCTCTTGGCAGGGGGTTCGATGTCCCCCTCGTTTCCGGTCTAGCCGCAATACGGCACCTGAACTCGAAGCTTCAGATTCCATAGATCCAGTAGGTTGGGTTGGATATGACCAGACCCAACCCTAGAGCTTAGAATGGCCAGCCTGTTTTGGACGGTAGAACAGGGGGAGGGGGAGTCATGTCCATTCTCTCTCCGGGAAGGAGCAGGAACATCAAAATGGAAGACCGAATGCAGCTACATGACGTAACGACATATTATAAAACAGCGATGGGGTTCTAGATATTTTTGAAGAGGGAAGAGGCTGGACGGGGAAGGATTGGTGCTGGTGTTGCTAAAAATACAAAAATAGTATAAAACTTAGAGCCAAGAACCAAACCACAAGAAGACACCAAATCTTTGTCGGCTAACA
>BRYF01000018.1:50000-55000 GCA_030159135.1 Actinidia polygama
AAAATCCCCACCCCTAATTGGAATAGTTTACTTGCGCAACTTATCTAGATCTGGCAACAAACTCATAGAGATCTACTGCCTCCATCACTGATTGTTCTACATCTCAATCCTATAGGGCCGCTCTTGGTCATGTTAAAACCAAATCAGAATCAATTGTTGCTATCACTAGCTGCACTATGCGTCCCATATCCTAGTGGAGTTGAGATCCAGTGAAGGTCTTATTTAGTGGGACATGCACCTTGGGTCCAAAAGGCAACAAAGCACATTGCGTACCTTTGCTTTGATCTGAATTTGTCTTCATGAGCAGATTTCCCTCTTTAAAATCAAAAGTACAAGTCCCTTGAGAGTGGATGAGCACGTAAACAATCCCTTAACTCCAGTTATCAAGCCACATGGCAACAAAGGTCCTATAGGTGGGTCGTAGGTGCAGAGGTGCCCCACAACCACCCCAAGGGGATTCCTAGGCCCTATTCCCGAGCTAGGCTATGTGAAAGCATCAAAATAGAGATAAGGGACTAGTTGCACAAAAAAGACTCTTGGGATAAAACTTGGTGCAGCTAAGGGATGAATTGAGCATGTCTAGTCGAGTGTAGTAATAGATCTTGTGTTGTACCTCACACCTACCTTATAATCAAGACATTTGCACGTGTTTGGCCCTCATATGGCGGAAAGTTTGCCCACACGAGGGGGCATGTTGAGAATTTTATAATTAAGCTACCGCTATCTCTAATAGTTTTAGCTTCTAGATGAGTTAGTGGTCTAACAAACAATTTTATTCCCAAAAGAATTTGCGTTGGTCTAACAAACATTACATCATGGTAGATAACGGCTAAGCATTTCACAAATAATAAACCTTCCATTTACTTGATGTGACAATTAGCAGAATAATTGCTTGAAATTCTTCATAATTAGACAGATGTTTTCTACTTCGAAAATAATTAACAAGGAAGAAAAATAGTTCAATTGAAGTGTAAAAAAGATAAGACGTGTATATAGCAAGTCTCATCAAGTAATGTATACAGATTATGAATGAGATTTACTTGAAATAGTAGTACCCATCTCTTGTTTCCAAAAGTTCCATTGACAAAGATCCATCCCAATGAGGCCAATGTTCTGATGGAGAGACAAGAATAGTCCTTCGATGGTTGTGACTTCCACGTCTCCCCCCACGTATCTGTCTAGAACTGCTTGTTTGGTGATTTTTGTGAAATGAATCTACTACCTTAGAGCCAAATATTTTTCGCAGTTCATTTTCTGCACTTAGAAATTTTGGATCCACTTGTAAAATGGAGGCCATGCATTGTTTAAGAAGGCTGTCACCAACTTCTACATTTGCTGGATTGGCTTTTAAAGATCCAGATTGAAGACTGGGAGAACTATCTTCAACAGATAAATTTTCTAACATCTCATCCAAGGGCTTTTCAATGTATTGTGTATATGAATAGGGATCCTCCTTGTTCTTTTTCTTTGCTTTGTGAGTAGATGATGGAACTGCGTTGACAGTATCTTTCACCAAATACGGCTCTTTGTCATCAATGTTTCCCATCACAAGTTCGTCAGGAATTTCTACCTCACTCCCCTGCAGCTGAATGTGACTATTAGAACATGAAATACAAAATGCCATCAGCAATAACAATTAACAAATTGGATCAAATAGATACAAACCTTTTTTATATGCATGAATGAATGCTACCTTACCCTATAAACACTAAATAAAGCCACGCAGAACCAGTGTGTCTAGAGATTTTTATAAACCGGCCGTCAAAGTCCTAACCATGCCAAAAATGCAACTGCCAATTCCACTACAATACTATCACATTGTCCAAGACAGAGGTAGTTAATTGCTAAGGAAAATTCCTTCCCCTGGTTGTCACTTCTAACAACCCCCCTATGCCTATGGATTACCCAGAGACAACTAGTGCTGTAGATCCCCAGCAAATTGAGTTGAAAAGATAGATTATCCTGTAGTATAATGAAGTGTGAAAAGGGACAAGTGTCTACTAAGGAGGTTAGTGACAAGGTTCTAAGAAGATTCTTTTTAAGGCTGGATATTCCTTTTAAAGAAGCATACGTTGAAGGAAAGGTAAGGGCATGAAGCTAATTTTTATCACTTTCCCCTCAAATCCCTCTACATATCCAAGATCTAAACACAAACTGAAAGAAGGATGTGTGAGAGAACTCGGAACCTTTTCAGTACATTAGAAGCAAGACACTTTATCGTTATCCTTGGATGATTTAGACATGTCACTCTGTTCAGCCAAATAAAATATGATCCGTGGGCAGCGTCTAAAGTTTATTTCAATGGCGGTGAATGAAAATACTTCAAATGGCCAAAGTGGAGGAGGAGGAGGAGGAGGAGGAGGAGGAGGGGTGGTTGGGAAGCAACACAGATGTGTGAATCATTATGTTTGTGCAACTACATGACCTTTTGAAGAGGTGTGTTTATTGTTAAATCTTCCCCGTTATATCCCACAGGAGGATTCTCCAATTCTATTTGTATTGGAAAAGAGCTAAACCCAAGAAAATCCTCCACAAATCAATGATTTAAGTGCAGCCTATTAGAAAATTTCTCAACTCTAAACAAAGCACGTTAAATGTACAAACTAATGTAGTTCAAGTTCATTTGAGCATCACAATTTATTGTACAAAAAATGTAATAACTCCCGTCTCATATGTTTGTCATCTCATTCAAATAAGAAAGTTAAACCAATGGATAAACCAAAAGTGATCGAAGTTCATGTGCATATGTTGTCAAAGAGAGAATTACTTCATTCAATGCTTATTTTACTTTCTTTTTTAATTAAATAATAATATTTACTTCAGAAATAAGATTACATAAATAATTTTTGTTCTTTTTTACCTATGCCCATAGTTGTAAGTTAATACTCTTCATTCTCCCAATTAGGATTATATTCCTTATGTTGTGCCCAGAACCAAAACGAAACCACACCCACACACAAAACCACTCACTCACACAGAGAGACAGATATTTAACGAGGTTTGGCAACTCGCCTAAATCCTTAGGTGGTGCAACAAATTCAATATACTAGAGAAAGATTTACAGATTACAAGACATATTGTATCTCACTCTCTCACTAGTGGTCTGGTGGTAGCAGGGCAGCCACCACCTCCCTCACACTCTCTCTGCCTCCCTCTACATTTCTCATCTCCTCTCTTTTTCCACACAGAATACATAGCCTATACATGAGGTATATATACGCATCAAAGCACAAGTTCTGAGGGCCAATTAACTCAACCATTGAAGGCTGTCGTAGGAGCTCAAAAGCTCATTTGGGAGGGAGCAACTTTGGGAAGGGGCACCAAGGGAAAAAGATGGTCTTAATTGAGTCAATTTCCAACAATCTCCACCTTGGAGAAATACTTCTCCCAACCAAAGTAACACTGCTATCAACGCAAATGAATCACAAATGTTCGAGACACATCGAACCAAAACAAGTAATCCAAACAAACTAATATACCAAATTGAGAGTGTTCTCACAGATGTTGGTGCTAGATATGAGATCCCTACTCAAAAAGCCTTCTTAAACTGTTATAGCCAAATATGAGATCTCTATTCTAAGAGTCTTCTCACACATGAGATCCCTACTCAAAAAGCCTTCTTCACAAATGCTATAGTTAGATCTAAGATCCTTATTTCAAGAGCCTTCCCATAAATGCAAATAGCCAAAAAATGAGATTTATTCTCAGTGAGTTCCCACATATGGCGGATGTCTTCAACAAGCTTCACCCCCTCTGCCCAATGTGGGGGGCGAATCACCATGCTAACTGTTGTTACATATTCCCCCTCTTCTGGAGTACTAGAACAAACTTCACCAAAACTGATATGAGTCAAAATACACAAAACCGAACCTCGCGAATAGATCTAAAATGCTAGAAAAGCTTTGGGGGGACTAAACTGAAATTATCAAAACTTCAATGTCCCAACTGCAAATTTCTGGGACCAAACTATAATTTTTTCAAAAGCCAAGAACTGAATTGTAAGATTTTCAAATTTCAAGGACTGAATTGTAATTTTCCCAAATTGAGGAATATTCTTGGAATATTTTGAATGTTGATGAGGCACTACCAGGATTGCTAACAGAACGCTGACAAGGGACTGACGGGGTCACTGATAGAGCGCTGACGTGGCGCTAACTGGGTGGCTAACAGAGTGCTGACAAGGCGATGACTTAGTGCTAACAAGGCATTGATTGGGTTGCTGACAGAATGATGACGTGTTGATGACTAAACGCTGACGTGGTACTGACAAAGCGTCGAAGTGGCGCTAAGAAAGCGATGACATGTCGCTACAAAGGCGTTGACTAGACGTTGACAAAGAGATGGCGTGTCGCTGATAGATTGCTGACGAGGTGATGACATGAATGCTGACGAAGCGCGGAACGGACACGTGGACCGGGGGTGCGCGTGGAATAGAAACGCATGGGCTAGTGAAGCTCACATTATCTTGAACCTCTAGCGGTGCATGAGAAGACTGGTCCTCATGCGACGATCATCGGCAAGTGAGGGCACGTGGATCTCACGCGCCAAAACTCAGGAGGTGCGTTAGAGCGCGTGTATGGTCAATTTGAGTAGTGGTTTGAACCAGATGATTCGTCTTGTCAAGACGAATAGGATGGTGTTCTCCAAAAAAAAATTAGAACACTTGGGCTCTGATACCAATTGTTGTTCCCAGAACCAAAACTCAAACACACACTCGCACAGAACCACTCACTCACATATAGAGGCATATATTTCACAAGGTTTGGCAACTCGCCTAGTGGCACAGCAGATTCACTATACTAGAGAAAGATTTACATATTACATGACACACTGTATCTCACTCTCTCACTGGTGGTCTGGTGGTGGCAGAGCAACTACCACTTCCCTCGTACTCTCTCTGCCTCCCTCTACATCTCTCCTCTCCCACACAGAATATATAGCCTATACATGAGGTATACATAGGCATCAAAACACAAATTCTGAGGGCTAATTAACTCAGC
>BRYF01000018.1:72500-77500 GCA_030159135.1 Actinidia polygama
CACAGGATGCCATCACTGTCAGCAAACATATCACACCACTGCAACCATCTTCTCTCCCCATGGATCAATGGGGAGAGAGAAAGAGAGATTACCCTCCATGAACATTTTCAAACCCACCCACACCCAACGTCAACCCCCCTGATTTCCCTTCTTGGTCGAACCCACACTCCTCGAAAGAATGTAGCAACTTGTTGCCGAAAATGAAAAACCCTTCACGTCCATTAATAATCACTGCCACTGCCGCCTCATTTGACCAATGTTATAACTTATAACCAGCCAACCCCTACATTCCATCGGCTCCTTTAGCAACCAAGTCACCATTGAAACCCTCGTCATCAATAGATGAGAAAAAGTGGCAGTCAGCCACCATTAAAACCAGAGGGCTGGGAGTGTATGTGGTGATAGATACAAAGGAATCAATATATGAAGCCACAAATGAAGGAAAAAAAGAGAGTAAGAAACAGATTTGTTACTTCTGTGATTGGATATGGATATAAGTGTAGGTCGTGCTTCAGCAATCAAACCGATAAGGAGAGAAGATAATATTGGCGATTCATTTGGGTTCAAAGAGTCAGTTATGCTATAACAATTGAGGGAAGCCGATTCATGCTTGTTATATAATTTTGTGGCGAAGAGGTTGAAGGACAAAATCAAGAAGATGAATGGTGATAGTAAATTTTGTAAAGAAAGAAATTAGTGTGTATTAGAGACTAAAATTGTCAAAGAGCCTCACTATTCTCTCCCATTTCGATCTCATTAAAAGAGAGAAAGAGACCAAATGTTTAGATTTCTCTTATCTATCTATACTATTTATTAAGGGAGAACCCTTTCTTGGTATGGGGTAGCTTTTGAGGCTGTGTACATTTTTCATTTACCAATTTTGTCACTTGAAACTAAAACTATTTACAATTAACATCTGTTATATTCACCGACTGTGTAAGGGTAAAAATGTAAAACTAAACTTTTGTAACTTCTCCTTGTAATATCCGTTGCAATTTCCCAATACCCCACACCTTTGGAGAGAGAGAGAGAGAGAGGAACGGGGACGGGGAGGGGGAGGGGGAGGGGGAGGAGGAGGAGGAGGAGAAGCCCGAGAATGGGATTTCAAAGGAAGCTGGAGAGTGAAACTTGAAAGGCCATGGTCGAGGAAAGGCTGCAAGCGCAGCGATGGTAAGAGGATGAGCACGGAGATGTTCTTGCAGCGGATTTTGGCAATTTCTTCCAACAATAATCATAGTTAAGAGTGATGGAAACTAACTCAAACTATTGGGGGTCCTCTGTTTTCTTGAAAGTGTGTTCTTTGTTGGGTTATTTTGTATCTTCTGCACTATATTATTAAGGGAAAGACAGGTTGGTGTGGGACCCAATTCGTCAATTTTTTCTAATTCCAATAACTATTATTTTTTAAATATTAACTGCCATTAGTTTCTATTAATTAAGGACCAAAGAATAAGAAGATCTCAAACCGTTTTGTAATTGCTTTTCCCATCTTCCTCATCAAACCTTTTGATCCCATCCTCTCTGCCCATTCTTTTGCAAAGCTATCTCTGTATACCTATATGTATATCTCTGTGTATCTACCCTTCTCTGTTGATGGGTCCAAGGATAAACTCTTTAACAATTCAAAAATTTTTTTTTCAATAAAAAATAACTAAATCTCTTTTTTAGTTTTCTTCTTACTAAAGATTTTTTTCCAGATTTTTATCTTCTCCCCTCAATCCCAAGTTTTTTGTCTACTTTTTTCTTTTTGAATGTCTCAAAATGTTTGTCCTCAATTTCAAAAATATTATAAATTTTGCCTTTGGCCATTTCATTTTTGAATTGATACGATACATCATTCTGTCGCTTTTAAATAATTTTAAATTATTGAAGAGCAATTTTATAAAGTTGAAACATTTAAATTGGATCAGTTTTAACTCTTTAAAAAGTTAAAATTTCTCAAAATAGACAAATAAATTGGGACACAAGGAGTATCATCTAACCGCAAAAAAGATGAATGTGATGTATATATCCTTTAGTGCTTTAAGTTTGTGTTTTTTTTTATCAGCAAAAAAAATTAATTAAATCAAAGCAATATTACTACGAAAAAATAAAACCTAGGGATGCAATCATCGTGGCTAGAAAATTTTATCCAAGGCACAAGCATCCTGCTAATTTTTATCACTAAATACAGACTAATTAACTTGAAACGTAAGAGGGCATTGTGAATTGAAATGAAATTTATTAAATACTAATACATTCATTAACTAATAAATTGGTTTACATATAGATATTTATAAACATGCACACAGTACACAGTAAACACACACACACACACACACACACACACACATACATATATATATATATAGAGAGAGAGAGAGAGAGAGATTGAGAGAGAAGTGTGGGATTGATCTTGAGTTGGTTTTGATTTTGAAAAAAATGAAAAAACCTAACCTGGTAATTAGTGTTTTCTTGGGAAATTTGGGGAGAAGATTGCCTTCTAGTTCTTCACCTCGATTGTCGTAGATTGAATGCCGTCAATCTTCTCACCGTCGGATTCCGTTGGCCACTGCGACCGCCGTCACCGTCCTCGTCCACCGCAACCACTGGTAACCATGGGATGACTCTGTAGGATTGGATGTTTGTATTTATAGAGATTATGAAATTATTCTTGTGGAGTTTGTTGATGTTGATTTTGGATCTTGGTAGCTTAGGTAGATGGGCTTTGGAATCTATTCGTGTATTTCGGCCAGTGGATGGGTCGTGGAGGTAGTACACGTTTGGGTTAATTGCACTCCCTCCCCTCTCAACTAGGTCAAGGGAACAGATTCCCCAAATGCCCCAAACCGTTGAAAGTCAATATCTTGACAAAAGTAGGTTAAATGACCCATATAACCCACAAGATGTGTACAGTAAGTGTCACGTAGGTGAGAAGAGAAAAAGAAGAAATGATTTTGATTTCTCACAAAGTAAATTATATGAAATAGGAATATAAGAGGGATTTATATTTCTTCCGATGTATTTTGGTGGATAATTTTGAGATTAATAATACACAACCAATTATTGTTATTTTTTAGTATTTTTACTATTTCTCACCAAATCTCATTATTTTTGGTGAGAAATAAAAATGACTTAGCAAGAAAATACTACACTTGAGCCAAATAAATAGTCAATTATAACTAATGGGGACGGATTCGGGAACACAAGTTTTGACACAATTTTAGACACTCCAACCTAGCCCTTGAAATCAAGGGCTGAGATTACAATAGAATAAATTTTTCTAAAGTGTTTCTAAACTTTATTAAAATTAAGTCGTTTTAATAACTCTGAAATTACTCAATTGTAATCTCAGCCCTTGATAGGACTGATTTTAAGGGTTAAGATGGAATGTCTAAAATTGTATCAAAACTTGTGTCTCCGGATCCGACCCCATAACTAATTACATATTTCAAAACCAATTACCAAATACATAAGTTCAAGTTTATAAACAAGATTAGCAGGAGCAAGGGCCGGGCAAGGGCAAGGGCAAGGGCCGGGCGAATTTTCAGACATAATTTTTGAAAATGACTAGTATTAGAGTCGTGTTACCACCTTTGCAATAGATCGAAACGCTCCCTCCTCCCCCATCAAAGGCACGTGCAACGTGGTAGTACTTTGTTTTCGTTGGATGCTGTTCTCGTGTTTGTTGCTGTTTCAACAACAAAGGTTTTTTGCTGTTACGGAGTGGTGCACGACAACTTCTCACGAATTTCATCATGAGAGATGAAAACGAATTAAAAATGCAATAATTGTGAAGATCGTGGCGACCTCCTATTGGTTTTCTCTTGAAATGGTAGTGTCACGACAAAACTGGCTCAAAAAGCTTTTTCTTTCTTGTTTTTAATTACAAGAACACCCTTTTAACTATTGTTGTGTCACTTAACCCCCAAAATTAAAAAAGCCTACAAACCGACCCCTTCAACTCTTAGTGAAAATTGCTAAAACCCCTTCACTCTAGTTTTCGTTAAAGTGGTTATTTGATGGGGAAAAAATCTTATATGACAAATTTGCCCTTCCTCTCTTCAATTCCTTCTTCCCCACTTATATAAAACCTAATATATATATATATATATATATGCCACAATAAAACTAAATTTGGGGAAGAAATCCAAGCCCCTCTCCTCTTCCACTTCTTGTCACTCACATCCCCAACCCTAAGAACATAGAGCAAAGCCACCAACAAATTCTCATTCAATGAGTCCCTAACAAACCCAAATCGCTTATTTCTCACCCAACCCAAAAAAAAACTATATGGATTGATTTGGGCCAATTTGCACTTTTCGGCAAATCATTCCCATGATTGACCCAACTCATTTCCTCTCTTCTGTTCTTGAGGGAATTCCAGGCGATCTCGTCGAAGGGGGTGGGTATATATATAAATACACTCTTTCTATGTAAAATTGTCAAAATTACTAACATGGGTATGAACATTGGCGGTGATCAGTGCGTTGTTGAGGAGTCGATGCTCAGAGGAGGGAGTGATTGGGACCTCGTCACTAACTACGGGGACAATGGTGAGGGTTAGGTGGCGAAGTTATGTGGTAGTGTTGGAGGACAAGATTGAGAAGCTTGAGTTGTATATACCCAAATTAAGAGGTGTGGATATTATGGTCATTTCCGCTTCTTTCTATTAACAACGTTTTGTTTAAATAGATTGGTAGTTTTTTTTCGTTAAGAGATGTTAAGTGACACTCACTTGTCATCGAAGGGGGGTTATTGCAATTAACCCTTATGCATCATATAGATGATTTTGGTAGATTTGGAATAAGGAGGGATTTGAGAGTGGATTTTGAAATGAGGAATAATTTATAATAAAGAGGGACCACCTTTAAAAAAAGGTGAATTTGTAGTTTGGTGTTTGGATATGTTTTGGATAAAGGAGATTTAGAAATTGGATATGATGGAATAAAATATAAAAAGATAAAATTACCCCCACTTCATTAATTAGTTGTTAATATGAAATATAATTTCGTTTAATT
>BRYF01000018.1:175000-180000 GCA_030159135.1 Actinidia polygama
AGAGACATGAAAGGATAAAGAATAAAGAGGGTGTACGTATATAATCAGCTTGAATGTCAGCAATCAATGGATAGGATAAAGAATATTTCTCCTGATGCATATAACTGGTTGTTAACTATCCCAGTAGCTAGTTGGAGTAGCAACTGGCTTGTTACTGACAGTATTTTTGGCAAGCTGCCAGATCTTATAATCAGCTTGAATTTCAGAAATCAATGGAAAGGATAAAGAATATTTCTCCTGATGCATATAACTGGTTGTTAACTATCCCAGTAGCTAGTTGGAGTAGGCATGCATTTGATGAATGAGTGAAAAATGACCATATTACAAACAACCTTACTGAGTCATTCAATAATTGGGTTGGTCCGTTGAGGTTTAAGCCCAGTCTTTCCCTTTTAGAAGGGATTAGGATCAATGTGATGACTAGGATTCAGCAAAGGTATGGGAAGGCCTGCACTTGGCCTGGGTTGGTGGGTCGTCTTGTGAAAAGGTTTAGCAAAGCCCAAGCAGATGCAAGAAAATGCACTTTTTTCACAAAGATCGAAGGACTTCCAGCTGTAAGGGGAGGCAGATTGCTGGCATCCCTTTCAGACATGCAATGACTGCATTAACACACGAGGGCGAACATTGAGGAAGGTTGTGACTTGGCATTCTTCAAAGATGCTTATGTTGGAACTCATTGAGGCATCATCCATCCAATTCCAGATCAGAGGATGTGGGAGCCTATTGGGAGGCCCACCTCTTAGGAGATTGCCCGGAAGGCCAAGAAAGAAGAGGAAAAGATGAGGCACAACCTGACACTAGCCAATCAAGGAGGTCCCTAACTCTGAAGTGTTCAATTTGTAAGGAGTTTGGCAATAATAACAGGTCTAGCCAAAGATCTCCAGTGAAGAAGAAGGCAGCAACAACAGCAGGCTCTACCACATCAGCTCCAGAGTCGGTAATTTTTATATTAAATCCGAAATAATTAGGTACACCTTTTTTTTAGTTTGTGTTTTAAGATTGTTTGTTGATTTCTAAAATAATTGCTTGAGGTTTTTTAGGGGCAGCAATCAGCTACACAAAGTTCTCAGTGTGCGACACAAGCTGAGGGCAATGTATCGTCAACGTCTACTCAAAATGCTAGGAAGAGAAAGAGGAAGAGGTAGGAGCTGGGGCATGGGCAGGGCCAGAGGAAGAGGAGCTCACAGAGGCATGGGAAGAGGCAGTGAATATGCCCAATTCTGAGATGGGCTTATGAATGTCTTTTTGGTTTTTGTTTGGGCAATTTATATTTTGGTAAATGTTAAATGGTGCTAGTTGGCTGCTCACTCCTTTTGTCTTTTGTTGGCTGAGCGTGTGTTATAGTTTTGGAGATTCCACTCATTATTGAGTGCGTTTTTATTCTTCATGCTTTGTGTTCAAAATGCAGCAGTATTTACAAAACACTTTCATATTTCTATAATAAAGTTATGTTACATACTTCATCTCACACACGCAAAAAAAGTACACCGACTTCATGTCCTAGGACTTAACTAGTGTTGTCATAGCCATTAGTAGAGCTATACCAGCCAAGATAAAGCTTCCAACCATTCACAGTTTTAGGACTCCTATGTTCCCTTCAACTTCTTGGACCCCTGTATGGATTCTTCCCTCTATTGCTGTTGTAGTTCTTTGAGTATTTTCTGTTGCATTCTCATATGATAGTGGACTGGTTTAAGACCGCGGTTCTGTTGCATTAATCAAGAAGATTAATGGGGTTGAGCAGAGGTGGACTCTGGTGGTGGGAGCAGGGGGGCGGATGGTAGGGAAGAGGTTGAGGCATATGGCGGCAGCAGTGGCGTCTGGATTAGGAGGAAGGGGTGGGTGGGAGACGGTGGCTGAGATGGATTTAGTACTAGGATTGGGAAAGGTCGAAGACAAGGGTAAGTTAGGAATATTGTAGGTGTCCTTAGAATAAAATTAAAATCTTAAAATCAATTTGTTTTGTACTGAGAGGCTGACACCCCTCTGGTTTGCATTTAGAAGCTCCCGTTACTATTGAGTATGAGCTACTAACTTTCAAAAAACAAAAACAAAAACAAAACAAACCCACCCTATATGATAGTGAAATCTATCCCTCATTTTACGAGTAAGAAGCTATTTTTTTTTTTCAACAAAAATAAAATAAAATCTAGTATTTCGTATATTTCATTCTAACCAAAACCCTAGAATGGGGAATGCAATGTTGTTTTGTAGTTTGTTTTTGTTTGTTGTTGTTGTCGGGTATTCCCATGATTATGAAAAGTTTTGGAAAAAACTCTAAAGATTTATGTTTTCTGGCGCTACATTTGATTTGGCTTTTTTGTCATCCAAGTCAAATCAAAAAATATGATTGAATTTGTCATCCAAATCATCATAAAAGTTGTGTAATATGATGAATTTGCTAGAGAAATAGGATTGATGGTCCTTACTTAGTATTATTTTAGTTCGTCATAAAGATTATATAAATGCGAGCATGATAAAATTGTCACGATAAAATATTCTTGTTAGATTATGATATTTTTTTGTTATGGGTTGATGGTTATGATTAATTTATTATAATAGTTTGTTGGTTAATGTGTATGTGTGTTATATATGTAAATTTAATTAATAAGGTCAATCTTGTCCATTAATCAATAAAAATGACAGGCCAAACAATTACTAGTTGGCAGCATGCGTCACATAAAAACATCTATATCTTGAAGTCCTATTTAATTAATCCCTTTTTTTGATTTTGAAGCACAAAATAAGGAAAACAATTTTTTTTATTTGATTTTGAAGAGATAATGAAAATAATAAATAAAAAGTTAAAAAAATAAAATAAAATTGGAGGGAAGTGTGGAGAGAAATAAATTTCTCTTGATTTTTTTTTTCCTTTTCCTCTTAAATAGGATCCAAACATGGAAGGAATTAGGAAGAAAATTTGTTAAACATTTTCTTAAATGACATTTTTTTTCACTTTTATACCTCTTATGCACCACAAATGTTACTAATATTTCTAATATCCTAAATTTTCATAAATCTAAGATCCTAAATTTTTAAAATTTGATGATTTGGTATTGGATTCACTTAAATCAGGAGTCACTAATATTTCTAAATGCCCCCCTTTAACATAGTAAACACTAACCCTACCCCACATCCAACTAGGGCTGTTCATGGGTTGGGTTTGGGGTCACCCGACACCTAAACCAAATTGGTCGGGTTGGAGAAGTTTGGACCCTATTCCGATCCAATAGATGGTTGGGTTGGGTCGGTGTTGGGTGGAATTTGGTCGGGTTGGGGTCAGGTTGGATAAAAATCGTGGATTTTAGTATAATATTTTGTTGGGTTGGATGAAAATCGTGAATTTTAGTGTAATATTTTATCGGGTTGGGCGGTCGGGTTGGGCGATTGAATGACCTGACACCCGAACCGAATGTGATCGGGTTAGTTGAAATCCACCTGTTATTCATCCATAGAATGAGCAAATTTGATCGGGTTCGGGTCGGGTCGGTCGGGTCGGTCGGGTTGATAAATGAATCGGATATTTGCACAGCCCTACATCCCACGCACCACCTGCCACCACCCAGAAAGATAAATAGAAACAGAACTAATTATACGCGTGCTGTAGGTCTGGCCTATTCAAGTTGCACTTGAATTCGTGTTGACGGTGGATTCTGGAATAAGGAATTGGGCTAAAGGTTAGCCCAACTAAAAGTATAAAATCATGGGACGAGCATCCGAAACCATTATGCTCCAATGGACCCATGTACACCCCAATTGGGCCAATGAAGCATGCCGATTGGGCCACGCAACCACTGGAAATGCCTTGAGAAATAAGGCTGTATTAAGAAACGAGCAGCAACTGGTAGTCAGTCCAAATCCAAACTGGGCAAATGTAATGAGAGAAAACTGTAATTGCAATCAGAATCAGATATAGGCCAGAATTGCATGAATTTTGTTGGATCCGTAACATTGGGGACTCTACTTCGGTAGATTCATCAATACAATGCCATAAATCGCCAGTGCGCATATCTCAAGCATAATAAGTATACAAAAAAGGAATACGATACTTCATTTTAAAAGTTTTAATTTTTTTATTAAAATTATTTGAAAAGTGAAAAAGTTGACATCATCAATTTAAAAGCACCAGGCAAAAGAAGAAAATTTATTATATTATATTTTGGTAGTTGACTTTTGAAAAGTGAACAATAATTTAGAACAAAAAAAATAAAAAAACTAGACAAACAAATTAGAACGGTGTATATATACTATACACATGCATGTGTATACAAATGAGTAATCAATTGTGCTAACCACTACCCAATGTGTTGGATGACAAGTTAAAATTTTTAATGCACATCTCACTGACACATATTTTTATACATACATTTTTTGTACACTTTATTTCATTTTTTCATACGTTAACCATTATCCAATAAGTTGTCCAGAAACAATCATCATTAAAGGCGGGATACAATTAATAAGTACTCGGCCGCCACCAGCTTTTGTTTTTATGTGTCACATCCACATCGTCACGAAGACGCTTAAGGTGATCATCCATGAATGAGCGAGTGTATGAATATATAGATGCCATGACCTGCCCCAAATTCTAATAACCCCACCCCGAAAACCATGCATGCTCTCTATCTCTGTCAGTACTGTTCGCCGATCGTTGGAAGTGTCCGCTGTTTTTGGCCAAAATTACGAATTCATCTCAGAAGCCAAGCCAACCTACATGGAGAAGTTAAACTGGAAGAGTAGCTAGGAAAGAGAGTCTTTGCTATTCGAGCTTCGCTGTAAAGTAAGTCGCACTCGCCTAGATCAAATTATAATTACTCAAAGGATCTATGATTACCCAATGTATACTTGAAATTGGAAATGAAACAGTGAACTTATCATGATTGCTTGATCACGTCTTTCATGATAGTGTTTACACTTTTTGTTTTTTGTCCTATATATAGCCTATAGTTCATTATGCATTGTCGTGTCCCCACCTAATCTTGCAAACTATCTGGGCCTAA
>BRYF01000018.1:267500-270000 GCA_030159135.1 Actinidia polygama
GATGGGGAAAGCCTTAAGGATTATGTCAGGCAATTCAATCATGTTGTCCTTGAAGTTGAGGACCCAGTGACAAGGTGATAGTCTTGGCAATGATTGAGGGACTCTGTTTTTGTCCATTATTTGATTCTCTATCAAAAAATGTACTAGAAACCTTGTCGTCACTCCAAGTACATCATCGCCGAAGAGTTGGCCTAAGCCAAGCAAAGAATGCGAAGGAAAGAAGATGACAAAAGAAAGGAACTTAATTCGCAAAGGATGGATTATAGGGGAGACCTGAAACCAAGGAAGCCTGAGCGGGATGCTAGAAGGCAGATCAATGATTGACATCCTCAGACTCCTCCTCGCCGAATCGAGGTACTACTACCACCGCTCAATGCCCCTATCGCCCAAGTACTTATGGAGACCAAGAACAAAGAATTTGTGAATTGGATTGGAAAAATCAAGACTGACCCCCTGTGAATTTCATAAGGATCATGGCCACAACACATAAGATTGTTTTTAGTTGAAGGAACAGATAACTTGATCAAGAGGGGGTACTTGAGGAAGTTTGTGCTTGATTGCCTGAGACCAACCATGCTTGAAAGAGGATACATCGATAACAGGACCACTATTGGAGACATCCAAATCATCCATGGAGGCTTTGGATTAGGAGGATGCTCAACGTCTTCGAGGAAGAGACACTCGAGAAGCAAAGGAGCGAGTAAAAGAAGTTTTCTATCTCTCATCGACCGTTATCGAAGCGAGTTTTCCCATCACCTTCACAAACAAAGATCTAAGGGGTCTTCATCTTCCCCATGACGATGCTTTGGTCGTGCCTACCACCATCGCCAATTTCAATGTTTAGAGGATTTTAATTGACAATGGAAGCTCTACTGGTATCTTATTCTTCTAGGCTTTTGATAAGATGAAGATCGGGCAAGACAAACTCCATAAGTTTCACAATCCTTGATCAGCTTCAGGGATGGATTAATTCATCCGATAGGGTGGACTAAACTGCCTTTGACTATGGGGACAGAGCCATACCAAACGATAGTGTGGCAATATTTCATAGTTGTGGATTGCCCTTCGCCTTACAACGCCATTCTGGGTCTCCCCACACTAGGCAAGATCAAAGCCATCACCTCCACTTATCACCTAGTAATGAAGTTTCCAATCACTATTGGGATATGCGAGGTGAGAGGGGACCATAAGGTCTCCAGGCAATGTTTCATAATAGCGATTAAACTGAGTGACAAATAACAACTACATATAGAGGATGACGAGATGGAAGAGCTAAGATACGAGATAGGAACCACGCCTCTTCTATATCTCCGAGAAATAGAGAATACCAAACCCTTGGAAGAAGTGACTCCAATCTCCATATATCTTGATCATCTAGATCTCCATTTGATGATTGGGACTGAGTTGACAGTGGAGATATGAGACAATTTGGTGGAATTCTTGAAAATGAACTACGATGTGTTTGATTGGTCGCGGAGCAAGGTCCCAGGTATAGATCCCTACATCACCATACACAAACTTTTTGTCAATTCCAATCATCCTCCTATTCGCCAGAAGATAGGAAAATTCGCCCTTGAATACTTAAAGGTGATAGAAGAGGAAGTTTTGAAGCTCATCAATGCCAATGTCATCAAAGAGTCCTATTATTTGGATTGGTTGGTTAACGCTGTAGTCACCCCAAAGAAAGGGGGAAATGGGAAGTTTTCATCGATTTCTCCGACTTGAATAAAGCCTGCCCTAAGGACAACTTCCCTCTCCCAAAGATAGATCTTATAGTCAATGCTACGTCAAAGCATGAGCTCTTTAAGTTTTAATGGATGCCTTCTCTAGATACCATTAGATCAAAATGCACTCCCATTTAGCTAGAAGACATCCTTCATCACAGAATGAGAGTTGTACTGCTACAAGGTCATGCCCTTTAGAATAAAGAACGTTGGGTCGACATATCACAGGTTGGTCAACAAGATGTTCAAAAACCTAATCGGAGACACCATGGAGCTTTACATCGATGACATGCTGGTTAAAATTCTCAAAACGGAAGATCATATCGCCCATCTAGAGAAAACCTTCAAGATCTTGCACAAACATCATATGATGTTGAATCCCTGTAGGTGCATATTCAGTGTGTCTTCACAAAATTCCTTGGTTTCCTGTGCCCAAACGAGGGATAGAAGCAAACCCAAACCAGATACAAGCCCTGCTCATGATGAGCTCGCCCAAGAGCATTCACGACGTTCAACGACTAAATGGGCGAGTTGCTGCTCTCAATAGATTCATCTCTGGATTAGCTGACAAGTGTTTGCCTTTCTTCAAGATTCTAAGGGAAAGTAAAACTTTTGAATGGATGAATGAATCAAAAGTAGCTTTTTAACAACTAAAGGAGTATCTTGGATTGCCCCCTCTTGATAGTTCGTAATGGGAGTGAGGAACTTCTGTTATACTTATCCGTGTCGCCAACAACTGTGAGTGTCTTGCTGATCAAAGAGGAAGACAAAGTCCA
>BRYF01000018.1:292500-297500 GCA_030159135.1 Actinidia polygama
CAGGTCACTGATTCAATCGTCGGATCAACCGTTATTGAATCGCTATCGAACCGTGACGCTATAAATTATTTATAATAAATAATAATAAAAATAATTATGATTTAGGGTTTAATTGTAATAATTTAAACGATGTAAGTCAAGTGAGTTTATATTTAAAATTGTGAGAGTCTAAAGTGTAATTTAAAATTTAAAATTCCCATATCAGTACATCTCTCTGAGCTCTCTCTCTCACAATAACTCATCCCAATTTCTCAAACATCTTAGACCCATCTCTCTCTCTCTCACAGTGACCCTCCGCAACCAATGATAGGCTTCCCCTAACCATTTCCTCCGCCCGGCGCTGCCGCCTTCGCCCCTCCCCCTTCTCTCATGTTTCCATGCAAAATCTTTTGCCCAACCCTATCATATTATTTACTAAATAGAGAGAAAATAGGATAGAGAGAGACTTTGATGGATAAGAGGAACAGAAATGGTGAAAGTGGCAATTATTTACTTCATCGTTCACCCCTCCATCTCGTAAATCTCTGTTTATCTACCTCTCTCTCTCTTTGCAAAATGAAACCCATCTCGCGTTAAAACTGTCCGGTTCTTCGATCGGTTCAATCGACGGGTTACCGATTCAACCGCGGTTTTGACTGGGTTTGATCGAATTTTGACCAAAACGGATTTTGACAGGTGATCGGACCGTTTCTCCGATCGGTCGATGGTTCAACCGGTCGAACCGGACGGTTTGGTCTGATTTTTAAAACATTGGTTGAAAGCATGATGACAAGCTACCAACCAGGCCCCAAAGGCATGATTGGGTCATCCTCCAACTCACTGACACAACAATCATCACATCCAAGCATGCACCGAATTGCCGCATGTCCAGCGACATGATAGTTGGCACATCCAACCACGCGCCGAACTATGCTATACAAGGTCAACCCTTATTCTCTCAAAAGTATGCAAACTTAGCTACTTTAAAACTTCTACTCGCTTTATACACATTGATTCTCCAATCATCTATCTTGACCGTTGGAGAGCCGTTGTTTAAAAATAACTGGAAAAAGAACTTACTATTTTGTGTCTTAGATTGGCCACCGCAATCAGGAACTGTCTGTAGCCACCTTCTACCACAATTGGTTCATCGAAGGTGTATATTCTCGATTTTCTTTCTTTCACTTCACAAATATCACGCCACATAATTGGCGCCGTCTATAGGAAATCAATTATAGACATTTGTAAAGCAAGGCTTGATGGCATCACAAATTAACAACTATTCTGGTAGCCGCGAAACCCAAAGGGAGCCCCCCCTTATGCACCCAGGACTCTTGGTGACAGAAGGGTTAAACTATTGGCCGATGCCCAAAGGACGGCTAAGGCCACCTCTAGGCAAAGAGCAGATCAATTCCTTGAAGGAGGAGATAGTCAGAACATTACCGTCAAGCGTTTGCAAGCCCAACTGGGCAAAATTGCACAAATCCTGGTTGACAACAAACTAATGAAGCCTACCTAAATGGCAGAAGGAAGACCTTCCGAGAGAAGGTCTAAAGGTTTAAAAGAACCACCTTAAGGAGGTCGAAAAGGGAAGCAACTCGAGTTCCATGTTGACCTAGAGAGCCAAAGTGATAGTAAGTTCGTGGCATCGAGTAAGTGAAGGGTGTCACCACGCCGAGCCCACACCAGCATGGATCTTTGTGAAATAACCATTGCCAAGCGAAACCGATAAGGTGATCTACGTGCTAAGCTCAACAACCAAACAACAACAACACTAGTCAAAACCATCATTCTAGCAAGATTAATAGCCCATATGATCAGGTCTTTACCAAGGGAGCCAATCCAGAGGTACCAAACACCATTCTCACCATACATAGAGGGAATGGACCACCCCGAAAAGTTTACACCACCCAAGTTCACACTATACGACAGAAAATCCGATCCGAGATCCCATGTCAGTCACGTCAAGCAAATGTTGGCTCTCTGAAATCACCTTGATGTACAGGATATTCCCATCCATCTTGGGAGATCTCGGGTTGAAATGGTTCGATAGGCTACCTACAGGATCCATCGGGAATTTTCATCAACTTATCGAGTCGTTCGTCGCTCAGTTCGTTATAAACATAAAGGCACCAAAAGGTGTCAGCTCTCTACTGACACTCTAAAAGGGAAGGAATGAGTCGCTCCACAATTTTCCATCCCTTGAGGTGAGGGCCCTTTATGGAGATCAAATGGCAGCCAAAAAAATACTGCATTCCACAATCTCCACTAAGGCAGCTGTGAAAGAAGTACAACTAGTTAAAGAAGAGTGCAAGGTTCTGGAAGATGTTGGAAGGAACCCTAAAGCTAAAGTCGTGGAAGACCTGATACGCTATGAACTTGATGAGCCAAGCTCGGATCGTTTCTTTCTCACTGGTGCACACCTAAAAGAGTGAGAGAGAATAGAACTCATCTAGTTTATAACAACTAATATCAAGGTCTTCGCATGGACACTGTACGAGAAGCCCGGGATTGATCCAACCTTTATCAAACATGAGCTGAACTTGATAAAATAGTGGAGAAGAAGGTTCGCAACCGAGCATGTAGATGTTGTGATAGAAGAGGTGGAAAAATTGAAAGAGACGAGTGCAATAGCGAATGTTCTTTACCCAAGTTAGTTATCCAATATAGTCACAGAAGGAAATTGGCAAATGGAGAGTATGCATTGACTTCACAAGCCTTAATTGAGCTTGTCCAAAAGACTGCTTTCCTTTGCATAAAATTGATAAATTGGTGGACTTTCCTTCTAGTCATGTTCGGATGAGTTTCTCGGATGCATACCGAGAAATAGCAATGCACAAGCCCGATAAAAGAAAACCATCTTCATTTACTTAGCAGACATTCGGGAAGGGTTAACTAAGCTTTATGAAGGTTTCGAGCTCTGTCCCACGAGGCTAATCTACGTTTACTTAGCAAACATTTGGGAAGAGCTAGCTGAACTCTACATAAGTTCTGAGTTCTATCCCATGAAGCTTCTCTGCATTCACTTAGCAGACATTTATGAAGAGTTAGCCGAACTCTACCCAATTCTCGAACTCTGTCCCACGAGTTTCACCTAAATAACAGACATTCGAGAATAGCTATCCAAGCTCATTACGAATGGAGATCTAATCCCGAAGTGCACACAGAACAAGAAGCATGTAACGATGCACACTTTTGCTAAGGCATGGGTCTATTCAACCGAGCTGAAATGTGTTACAGTCAAAACTACATATGTGCCATGGGTATGCAAGCAACAAATATCTTCCAAGGCAAAAGAGAACTAGAAGAAAGGTAAAAACGAGTTGGGAAAGCGAAACACAACTTAAATTCAATAGAAAAGGAATAGACTATTTCTACAAAACTGTCTAAATAAAAACTAAAAAGAACGATCTACACTTCGGGAGAAAGGTCTAAATCGGCATCTTCAGTCCTTCCTTGAGACTCTCCACCACCATCCCCATCAGTCCCGGTAGTTGCCACCTCGCCAAGCCTAGTGCCATCGCATGCGGGATCAATCTCAGGGGCTATGACTTCATCCTCTTCAGCCGAATGGTTCATGTACTCTTCCTCATTGAAGCCGAAAAGAATAAGGGGCGAATAGGTGTAAGGAAAATTCGGGAGCTCAACTTCCAGCGCTGCTTTAGCCCACGTTGGATGATCAACAAAAATGCCGAGCTTAGTCAAGCATGCGATCCAACCCTCTTGATAAATGTCGGGGTGAAGCTCAGCCTCCTGATGGTCATAGTTGTCACCCACACAACTGATGCCCTAATTGAACACTCGCTCATATACCAAGCAACAAGCCATCTTTTGGAGCTTGACCAGATCTTGCAAAGCCTTGTCCCTTTGAGCCAAAGTAGTAGCAGTGTCATTCTAGGCCTTAGTCTTAGCTGCATAGCCAACATCTCGAGCATTTGTAGCAATAGCCAAATCCAACTCCAATTGATCAACGATGGCAAGGGCAAGCTTTGTGTGCTTCAACTTGGATTCCAAGATGAAGACTTTTTTATTTATCTTTTTGAGATGGGAAGATTGTTGCTTCATACAATCCGAGATAGCCATCGCTCTCTATAGGCTTTGTAAAATGAACTAGAACAAACTGCTAAGTGTCCGACTATACAAGAAAGTAATCAAAATATCCAAGCTAAGTATCATATCTGAACTTGTTGCATCAATAGTAAGTCTAGCGTTTCTTTTGAGCCCTCCGTCGTAAGATCGGTAACTTCGTTTAGAAGCATGACGACCTGGGCCAAAGCTAGACTGGTATCGTGATCTTTGTCAGTGTCGACCACGGTAACTTGCTTTCCGAGTTCAGTACCAGAAAACTCGGGTTTCCAACATTTGGTCTGTTCGGTGGGAGACAAGGAGGCCAAACTTGATTCCAATTTCTTTTTTTGCCTCTTCGAAGGACCTTCTACTGCCTTCTTTCCCTTGTACTTGTCACAAAGTGAGGCATCAGACAGATTACAGTTGAACTTAGGGGACACAGTGAGTGCGATAGTTAGATCCTGGACTGGAAACGTAGTCTGGACAATCGAGGGGCTCGGCAACACTGGGAAAGAAGTGGACACTAGAGCTCTCTTTTGACCAATCGTCTTGAACTTCAGACCCATTTGAACTTCTCTTGATCTCAGGTTGGCAGCATTATCCCCTATATATGAGTGTTCAATTTTGTCTTTGCCCGCGGACTGAACCTGATCCAAACCAAGGTCATCAAAATCCGAGCTCAATAATAGAACTAGAGTAGCAACCCTTCACCTCCTCACAAGTTGGGGAACTTCTTCGTCATCATCGTCGTTGGTTGAACCAGAGCTAGAGGAACTTGATGCAGCTCCTTCGGACTAGTAGTGCTTTATGGCTATCGCAACACCTTTAGAAAGCTCGGCATTGAGTTTTTCTGAGCTAAGCGAACGATGCGAAGGAGCATGACCCTAAATTCGAAGAGGTAGTGGAAGTCTTACTTCGCCGAGTTATGTAGTTCGGTGCGGAATCACGTGGTA
>BRYF01000018.1:317500-322500 GCA_030159135.1 Actinidia polygama
CCTAGTCTCGTACAAGAACTTGATGACACTTTAGGGGTATTCTGATGAGGTAATGTGTAGGGTTTTTTCTCCTACTTTGAAGGGACCAATGAGTTCATGGTTCTGGAAGTTACCTCATTGAACCATAGATTCGTTTGGTGACCTTAGCAGGCTCTTTGTATCCAATTTTATGAGCTGCAAAATTAGGCAGAAAAATGCCTCTCACCTCTTCACAGTCCACCAGAAAGATGGGGAGAGCTTGAAAGACTACGTCAAGCGGTTCAACCAAGCCATGCTAGAGGTGGAAGGCGCCAGTGACAAGGTAGTGGTCATGGCGATGATGGAAGGACTTTGCCCTGGTCCACTATTCAACTCCCTTTCCAAAAGTGTTCCTGAGACTCAATCAGCACTCTAGAGCAAAGTTGACAAGTAAATCGCCGCAAAATAGTTGGCCGAGGCCAAGCACAAAAAGCGAGGAAGAAAAGATCATAATATATATATATATATATACATATATATATATATATATTATATTTGGTTATGAGAAGTTGATAATTTTTAATGGAGTGGTTGTAAGAAATTTTTTATGTTATCAATCTTATTTAGAGTGAGGTTGGAGTATTATATTGTGGGTTGGGCTATATTTTCAGTTGTGTAAATTATATTATAATAATTTGGCATATTTTATTTATGATACAGTATCATATTGTGGTTGATTACGTCACTCTATGTTGGTCTGGGTTCTACCTAGGGGTGTTCAAAAGAACCGAAAGAACCGAGAATCGAACCAATCCGAGCCCTTTGGGTTGGGTTGGTTCGGTTTTATAAGGCCCCTGGTTCGGTTCTGGTCTTGAAACTTAGCAAACCGATCAAATAGGTTCGTTCTCGGTTTAGAAATTTTCTTACCCAGAACCGAACCGAAACCGAACCGAAACTGATCCGAACCGAAACCGACCATATACCCGAAATTAGAACCGATAATATAGTAAGTAATGTACACCCTCGAACACGTTAAAATTTCTCTACCTATATATGTGTCATTTAGGTTAGGCTTTTATTACTTTTAAACAATTTTATATTTTTGTTTGTGAGTTTCTTTAATGCCATAATTTTTATTAAACAGGTTTAAGTAGTTTAACAACCAAACTGATTCAACTCAAACCGATCCAATTCGATCCAGTTAGAACCGTGGAACCGATCCGAACCAATCCGAACCGAGTCAGATTGGTTCGGTTCGGTTCTAAGTACTGATTGGTTCGGTCCTGGTTTCAAAAAATTGGAACCGATGATTATTGGTTCGGTCCTGGACTAAGTATGAAACCGAACCAATCCGATCCGTGTGCACCCCTACCTGAGTGGGTGTGACACTCCACACATCCCGATTATCCTGATTTCCATGTTATGATTGGGACCGAGCTAACCGAGGAGCTACTGATTGCTCTGGTAGAATTTTTGAAGAAAAATTACGATGTTTTTGCATGGTCACATGGTGATGTCCTAGGGATAGACCCTCAAGTCGCCATTCACAAGCTATTCACTGATCCAGACCATTCTCCAGTTCTCCAGAAAAGAAGAAAGTTTTCCCCAGAATGCTTGAAAGTCATAGAAGAAGAAGTGGTCAAGCTCATCAAATCCAATGTTAGTAAAGAATCTCACTATTCGGATTGACTCGCCAACGTTGTCGTCACCCCTAAAAAAGGGGAGAAAGTGGAGAGTATGTATTGACTTTATCAACCTCAACAAGGCTTTCCCAAAAGACAGCTTTCCACTGTCCAAAATTGATCTAATTGTTGATTCTACCTCTAAGCATGAGCTTCTTACATTTATGGACGCATTCTTAGGATATCACTAGATCAAGATGCATCCACTCGACCTGGAGAAGACTTCTTTCATCATGGAGAGAGGGTTATATTTCTACAAGGTCATGCCTTTTGGGTTGAAGAACACCGGAGAACGTACCAAAAGTTGGTCAATAAAATGTTCAAGGACTTGATAGGGAGAACAATGGAGGTCTATATAGACGACATGCTGGTCAAAAGCCTTAAAGTTGCTGATCACATCGCCACCTGGAGGAAATATTTGGTGTCCTGCGGAAGCATTGAATGATGCT
The DNA here is from genome assembly GCA_030159135.1 of Actinidia polygama. Classification (NCBI taxonomy): domain Eukaryota; kingdom Viridiplantae; phylum Streptophyta; class Magnoliopsida; order Ericales; family Actinidiaceae; genus Actinidia; species Actinidia polygama. The sequence continues at coordinate 319,590 of BRYF01000018.1, forward strand.
AAAAACCTCCAAATGCATTTTTGTCGTCTCCTTAGGTAAATTCCTTTGTTTCTTGGTAACAAAGTGCGGAATATTCAAGCTTTATTAGCTATGAGCTCGCCCAGAAACATATATGATGTACATCAGTTAACTGGGTGAGTAGCCGCTCTTAACATATTCTCCTTTAAATTAGCAGTCAAGAGCTTGTCATTCTTCAAGATTCAAAGGAAGAATAGAGCCGGACGAAAGAATCCGAGATGGCAATCCAGTAGCTTAAGGAATATCTTGGGTCGCCTCCTTTACTCACTTCCAAGCATGGGCGAGGAGTTCATTTTATATCTCTCCGTCTCGCCAACAGCAGTAAGTGCAGTCCTTATTCGAGAAGATAAAATTCAAAAATCTGTATAATATGTTAGCAAAGTCCTCATGGGAGTTGAGATTAGATACCTAAAAGTTAAGAAGCTTGACTATGCCCTTCTAATTGTCGCTAGAAAGCTTCGTCATTATTTCCAAGTTCATCCCATTGCTGTGATGACGGACCAGCCCTTGAAGCAGATTCTCCAATGACCTGACACTTTGGGAAGACTTTTCAAATGGTCCATTGAGCTCAGTGAATTTCATATTAACTATAGACCAAGGATGGCAATCAAAGCCCAAGCACTAGAAGACTTTATAGCTGAGTTCACGCATGACGTTGCTCCATACCCCGAGGTGGAAATTCTAGAAGAACAAAACCCAAACAAAGACCTAGCCAGGTGGAAGCTCTTTGTAGATGGCTCATCCAACCAGCACGGTTGTGTGCATAACTTGTTCTCTAGACCCCGTCAGGAGAGCATATGGAATACGCAATATGCATTGAGTTCAAAGCCACAAACAATGAAGCTGAATATGAAGCCCTCCTCGCCGGACTTAGAGGGTTGCAACAACATTGGGGGTTGAATCCTTGGATACTTTCAGTTACTCTCAGCTTGTGGTAAGTCAAGTGCAAGGAGATTAACTCACCAAAGATCAGTGGATGGTAGCTTATCTAGAAGAAGTAAATGCCTTATCAGAAAGGATCAAGACTTCAAGATTCGTCAAATCCCTAGAGAAGAGAATAGGAAGGCTGACGCCCTGGCTAACCTAGGCTCAACCTTTGATTTCATATCAGACAGGAGTATCCCTTTGGAGTTCTTGCCAAATTCCAGCATTGATGTTGCCAAGCCCGTATGTGAGACTACAACAGACCCAACATGGATGAATGAGATCGTTGCGTACCTCCGAGACAAAACGCTGCCATCCGATAGGCTCCAAGATCACCGGATCCAATACTAATATGCTAGATTTTCCTCCATAGAACTCTATACAAGAGATATTTTTCAGGACCACTCTTGAGATGTCTCCGACCTGAAAAAGTAGAATATGTACTCAGAGAGATTCACAAAGGTATCTATGAAAATCATTCAGAGCGAGGTTGTTAATTAGAAAGGTTATTTGCTAGGGGTATTTCTGGGCTCAGATGGAACGAGATGCAATATTATACACCAGAAAATGTGACAAGTGCCAAAGGTTTACTTCAGTGAGTCATCTCCCCCATACCGAGATGGTGTCGATGACTAGTCAATGGCCGTTCGCCCAATGGAAAATTGACATACTTGAACCTTTATCACAAGCTCCATTACAGAGAAAGTTTTTGATTGTCTCCATAGACTATTTCACGAAGTGGATAGAAGTAGAGCCTCTCGCCAAAATTATCGAAAAAAACACCAAAAATTTTGTATGGAAAAGTATCATTTGTCGATTTGGAATTCTCAATCTTATCATCTCGGATAACGCAGGGCAATTAGACAACGATAGGTTCAAGTTATTCTGCTCAGACCTAACCATTTCTCCAAATTTCTCCTCTTCTGGTCATCCTCAAGTGAATGGTCAAGTGGAAGTCACCAACAAAATAATCATGAGGAATCTAAAGGGTAGAAGACCTGCTGAGCATACTTTGGGCATACCATACAACGAGCAGAATCCTTACGGGCGATATGTCGTTTTTGATGGTCTATGGGATAGAATCAGTCATACCAGTGAAAATAGGAATGCCGAGCTTCAGAATCTCAAAATTCAATAAGGAGAGCAACGAAACCGAGCTAAGGATCAACCTTGATCTCCTTGACGAAAAGAGGGAGCGAGCTGAAGTACGCCAAGCAGCTTATAAGCACCAAGTCGCCAAATACTACAACCAGAGAGTTAAGCACATATATTTTCTGCTTGGCAATTTAGTCTTGAGGAAGGTCATATTGTCTACGAAAGAGCCGAACGCACGGAAGCTCGGTCCTACATGGGAAGGCCACTACAAAGTAGTCAAAGTGTCTAGGCCGGAAACGTATTAGCTAGAAGACAGGAGTAGAAAGATACTACTTCACCCCTGGAACGCCGAGCACTTGAAGAAGTATTACCAATAACCCTAGTGATCGCCATTATAATGAGATCGCCTACTGTGTGATGTCGCTAGTCTTATGATCGTCAAATCCCATACAGATAAGTCACTCAGAGATTGCCATAGTTTGGATTTTGCCAAAATCTCCATGTGTACGATTTTAATCACCAAACTCCTCTTTATGATCGCCAATCTTTATGTGATGGAATAATAAAATCTCTTCAAATTTGGTTTTATCGCCAGTAGTCACTAGCGAATTGTTTCACCAATTTCAAAGTTTTTAATTCGCCAATTTTATTATCGCTAATATCAAGATCGCCCAATTTCAAAGGCATCTTGATCGCCAGAATATGGAATGCTAGATTATTTGTATCGCCATGGTAGGGCTCAATGTTTGCGCATGTTAAAGCAACTTGACCTCGCCTATTATTGCCTATTAATCAGGCTCATCAAATTAATCATATCGCCATTGCTAAGTTTGGAATTTGTCTTATTAGGGTAAATGAACTTAATATATTCGTC
>BRYF01000018.1:357500-365000 GCA_030159135.1 Actinidia polygama
AACGTACCCGAGACTTTGTCGGTATTTCAAAGCAAGGCTGACAAATATCGACGCGGAAGAGTTGGGAAGATGATCACAAGAGAAAGGAGCCCGACACAAGGCGATCTGACTATAGGGATGAAATGAGGAGCAAAAGGTCCGATCGAGATCCAAGACAGACCAACGATAGACGTTCTCGCACTCCACCTCGTTGCCCAGAATTGGTATTGCCGCCTCTCAACGCCCCCATTGCCCAAGTGCTCACAGAAGTTAAGCATGAAAAATTCATCAAATAGCCCAAAAAAATCAAGACTGATCCTCGAAAGAGGAACAAGAACAAGTATTGTGAATTCTACCGATATTGATTAAATCATGTTTAGTGTTGTATACAATATTTCTATTTATATGTGAGTTATACAATAAATCATGAGGTGGTGGCATAACCCCTCACAATTGCTCTTTTTTTATATTTCGTCTTTTTTTAATTGTTAAATATAACGGGGTGGTGGTATAACCCCTTGGAGCTGCTCTTTTTCCACATTTGTCTTTTTTTTACTTGTTAAATATAACAAGGTGGTGGCATAATCCCTCAAAAATGCTATTTTTCACATTTCTTTTTGTCATTTAGTTTATAAAGTTTTTTTCATAGTTTTTTTCCATAGTTAGTTACGATATTATTAATTTGAGATCTTCTAGGTTATAAATGAATAGGATATTATATTCTCAATGGAGTGTTAATAATCAATGGAGTGTTAATGATGACTTTTTTCGTCATTTATACTCCTTATAAATGTATTTTAGGTGGCAAAATTTTAAACCGGCACAGTACGTCACGATTAAAAAATGGACACGGCATGACACGACACGACACAATTAAGTAGACAGGCACAACACGGCACGACACGAGTTACACGACTAAATTAGCGAGCTGGCATGGTATGGCACTATTAAGTAAGCGGGCCGGCATGACACAACACTATTAAGTACATGGGCCAGCATGGCACGACACGAATAAAGAAAAGTGGCACGACACAACACGATTAAAAATGGCACGACATGATTAAAAAAGGCACGATACGGCACGATTAAGTAAATGGGTCCAGCACGGCACGAAGCACGTTTGGTACGGAAAAAAAGTGACACAGCACGGCAAAATTATATGATCGCCATGAACGAGTTCGAAATTTGCCTTTATGAAGGTGAATAAAACATATTCAAGCAATTTTGTTCGCCAAAAAATTTGCCAAGTTTATTTCGCCTTGAATTATATTCGAGATCACCATTACAAGTCAAAAACAAGAAAAGATAACTACAAGAAAAAAAATTAGAGTCAAGAAAGTAATTGTCATTCATTCATTTCAAAGGGTGGCACGTCGCCATTATAAAAAAAAAATTAAGTTACAAAAAGTCAAGAAGTAGGGCCGACGTCATCCCCATAGTCGCTTCCTCCTCCTCGGCCAAGTCAGTGTCCATTTTCATGCTTGCCAAGTCGATGCCGAGGTCGAGGTGATGGTGAGCAAGCTGCCTCTTGCAGAATTCAAAACCCTAGCCGAAATACGTGGCAGCGGAATCTGCAACCGTGTTCTTAAAATCGTTTGAAAAATTGAACTCGTCAATGGCAAGCTTCTTATCCCGAGCTAGTTTGCCCGTAAGCTCAGCCACCTCAGCCTCCAACCACGCCATGGCTTCAGATTTATCCTTCAGCTCGACCTCGGTCTTCATCACCTATTCGCCCAGATCGGACACTTGGTTCTCCACCTTGAAAGCCCGATTTTGAGCTTTAACCATTTCGAGTTCGGCTGAATTAGCACAGGCGAGTTGAAAGTGGTAATCGTTCTGATGGTCTTGCCTCCGAAGGGCGAGAGCCGAAACAAGTATGACTAACTGCTACAAATAAGCCTATGTGAGTGCCAAAAATAAGAACTACAAAAATGAAGCCAAACGTAAATCACCAAGTACCTGGCCAAGGGCATGGAAAGACTTGGTAACTAATTCGTTCGTACCGAACTGATTTGCCTTCTCCTTATCGGCGGAAAGGATCATTCCATTCAATATCTTCCGCGCCACAGGGGCACTCGACATCATCAAAGCTCCAAGATCTAAACTTCTGTCCGATGAGGTGGACGGACCCTCCCCTAGCGCCAATGGTCGTCGAGCTACAGTGCTCACCCCTGCTGGACTTGGCCTTCTTGGGTGGGGATGGCGGCATGGCATCCTTGCCCTTGGAATCGTTAACTTCGCCCTTCTTTTTGGGCGATGAGTCATGATTGTCCTCCTGGGGCTACTTCTCTTGAATAATGATCCCCTTTAAGGACGGGGTAGTTGTCACCGCCGAGGTCGCATCCTTGGTAGCTACTTTCTTCTCCCCGGCCTTCTTGGTGAGTGTGGCCAGGCTGATTCGTGATGACATAACTGCAAAAAATGAACATTAGGTGTTGGAACGAAATAAAATACTTAAGAAAGGTTAAAAAGAAAATACCATCCGATCTAAGCTCGGGAGGCAGCCCTGAGTCTGATCCAGACTCCGACTTAAAGTCCGAGCTAGCTCTCGGACTACCCAATAAGGGGTTCCTTGGTAGAAAATCCAAAAAGGGATCTCTAACTTTTCCCCCAACCACGTAAGCAAAGTTAGGTCAGGGATGTCAAGAAAGGCCCTCCTAGCTATTCTCTCTATATCCCCTTTAATAACTTTTAGGCATTTTACTGAGTCACCTCAAAAAGGACTATTGCTTTGAAGGTCGCCTTAGGAGGGACAAGACTCATCCTCATCGCCCAAAATAGTGTTTTTGCCTCCTTCAGACTGAGTATTCTCCCCGCCACTGGATGATATCTCCATACGACCATGGGAGAAGTACCTCCGTAAAGTCTTTGAAAGACAGGACCTTCAAGACCTCAAAATAGCCTCCGAATTCTATCTTCTCAAGGACCTCTGCCATCATCTTAGCCTCGATCTCAGACAAGGTGGGCAACTTGTTACAACATTTCTCTAAAATAATCGTTAATATCAAACAAGCGAAATGAAATACTTCAAAATAAAATAACACAAGGAGGAGGGACCTACCTGGCACGCCCCAAGATCTGGGGACCCGCAGGATTCTTACGCCCGAAGTCATGCTTGGAAAAATCTCCCATTCATCTCTTGAGGCGAAGAAGAACATCTTCTTTCACCCTTTCACCCTTTCACGTTGCTCGGCGACCCTCTGAGCAGATTCTTATCAAGCCTCGCCTTGAAGTAAATCCACCCCAAATTTGGCAACAGGCTGAGACAGTACATGTACCTAAACTTGTCGCAGGACATATGGCGTTTGTAGTATTGCCATATCACCAACGAGCAAACGACACATCACCATGCATTGGGTAGTCATATAGAATTGCTCTCCTAAATGGTCGGATACCCAGGAATGCAAAAAATATTTCTAAAGTTTCGTCTCCTAAGTCGATCTTACTAGACATGCACTAGGGATTACGAAATTAATGGCAAAGGCAGTATATTGAATACTTACTGGAAGATGGAATAAGTGGCGAGCTGTGCGTCGGAGCAGAAGTAGCAGTTCGATAGCAAGAATGGAGAATGTAAATGAATGAGGGGTCCCCCTATTTATAGGGTCCTTGAAGGGCCAGATCTACCCCCATCAATGGTCAAGATCTCGTGACGTTCCAATTTTTTAGACGAAAATCGTTATTCCTGCCACTGGACTACTTTTCCTGCCGAAATACGTAATTTCACCATTAATGCCATCGTCCATGTGGCATCTTTTAATAAGGTGCCTTAACTGCTTCAGCCGCGTGGCACCTCCTCAGGAAATACCATTGTCATACATCACCAGTTGAATGTCACCTCCACTGATACTCGAAGGTCCCGAGTGTTCCAACTCGGCACTCCAAGTAGGGGGCCTACTGATATGGGGTAAAATGTCCGTCAACCAACGATAAGTTAGGGACTTTTCTAGGATACTATTTTGTTCACGCTGGTGCTCATGTCGCTAGTCATTCTCCATCTTGCCTATGGGCGACGCGTCGCCATATCCCCACTATGATATTGATCGCCTTTCGTATCATCATCATGAATCTAAACTCTCCAGTCTCCACGCCTCAAATGGGCGAGGTAAAGTACATTGCCCCATTAGAGACTATCCCCATACGAACTCCATTTCCACAGGGGTTCTATCTACCCAAGGAAACTACCTCCGGAGATTCTTTCCATCACGACACCTACGATCACGGGGTGTCCTTCAGATGTCAGATCCCCCATTAAATCTCTGATATCTCCAGAATATATTTTCATACTTAGCCGGCTGAGGATCACGTCGTAGTTTCCTTACACGGCTCTCCATTCTCCATCTATATAAAGGTCGCTCCCCCATTATGCAAATGTACGCTCAATATACACAATACACAGTTCTCTGAGAGCTTTGTCATATTTATTATCTCCTAATCGCCTTAATCTGATTTTCACGCTGGAGGGATTTTGAGCGGCCTCACCCTAGTCGTTTACTTTTGTCTACCTGCGTAGGTCGCCCGAGTTATCGCCGAGGTCCAGTCAAGGTGACGAAGAGCAATATTGATTGTTAGTTGCTCGCCCCAATTTTCTACCACAACAAATATTATTAATCAAAATCAATTGAATAGCCCTAAGGCTTACATGCATTTATATAGAAGAGAGAATTCCTAAACTTATTAGGAAATAATAATGAAAAAGAAACTAAATATATTATAAAATCAAATAATAAATCTTGTAGAATAAAAAACGAATCAAAATTCAAGATTAAAATTCCTATTCTATTGGCTGCAAGAGACATGCAAGAGAATTCAAGATTCAATTGTGCCCATGGAAAGGAATTTCTCAGTACATGATTTTCTAAACAAATCTAAAGTCGACCGCCACGTCCATTACATGTTTTTGGAATAGTTGTTTACAAGTTATGGGATTGTGGAAAATCAACTATCATTTTGCAAAACAACGAAGGTAATGGATCCTGTTTTGAATGAAGACAACGAGACCCAATCCCTGATCTGCTTGTAATACACTAAACTTCAATTTCAGACAAACAAAAAGAAAAAGAACCATAAATCCATCGAGTGGCCCGATGTGACCGACCCGTTGAAATTAGGAGTCATAGCCTTTGATGAATCAATCATACAAATTACTTCGTCAAACATGACACGTCATGTATGGCATGGTTCCAACCCCCTTGAAAATAATTTCCTTATCGTCTACAGACAAGATCTTGTGGGTTAATAGTTGAGCAACAAGAACTCACCCGTGAATTTATTTTTCACACGCTTCGAATTTGAAGTGCAGGGAGTCTTCTTCAAATATCGAAATCACAAAATAGAGACGTTGCATTTGTTAGAAAGGGATACATTTGAGGACTCATTTTCTAAATCCTTAAACTTCTGAAATTGCCAAATGGATTGTCTTGATTGGAATTCTTGGGCACATGGATAGGCAAAGTCTAATAGGGTGAAGCTACAAATTGGGTGTGGCGATCAAACATTTTTATGCAAAAATGAAACCTGTAATGCAAAAAAAAAATTAATCATTACCTATTTAAGTACTTTTAAATTTTTAAGGACAAAAAGGTAAAAAAGAAATATTTGCAAGTAATCACCCAACTCACTCACATTTCTATTGACAATTGTGGAGCTAAATCCCTCCTATCTTTCCACGTGCAACACGCGTGATATCACTTCTATATATATAAAAATTCATATGCATATACATATATATCCTATGAAATGCGAATCATTGTCCTAGGACGATAGTTAATGGGCAAAAACTATATTATTAAGTGTAGTGCAAAATTACATATACATAAAAATTCTATAAATATTTATGAAAAGTATTCATGCACCGGCAACACGGGTGAACAAGACCCATATATATGAATTATATTCCTATCCATCCTTCCTATTTTCTTTTTTGAAATTTAAGGATGGCTGTAAACATCTGAAAGGATATGGAAAACGTACCCCTATTCAATGCCATACATATTTTATAGGTTGTACATGAATTTACAGGTAGGAACCAGCTAGGAACAACTCATTTCTTGCGACAACATGGAGAAGAATAGGAGTTTTTTTAATAAATTTTTACGGAAACATCAGTTTTGCTGTTTTGGTTTTGTGGTGAATAACTGGATTTATTGATCCGTATAATTTTAGGTTCTATGATGAAAAGACTTATATTTATTACTGCCCACCTAGTGGACAGATACGGAGACAATCACAGGGTACATGCACGTGGGCAAAGCAAGGAGTTTTTTGTTTTTTAATCCGTTTTTAAAAAACATTTTAAAAAATAACGCAATTAAAAACTAACGTGTTTGGGAGACTGACGTCTAGCGAGTCGTTGATGACAATGGCGATTCTCGAATGCACCAAAACGACATCGTCACTACACCAAAACGTCGTCACTGGACGAGTTGCCAATGTCACTGCCAACAAAGAGGATGATAAAGACAGATTGATTTATTAAAGGTAAACTGCATTTGATCTCCTCAAAAGTATTGAATAATTTTTTAACTAATAATTTTTTTACTTTGTACCCTCATTTATATAAACTATTGCAATCAAAAAAAATCTTTTTGGTGCAATGGAGAGTCGTTATCTCTCTCTACTTTTTTTTCCAGAATTTGAACCAAAACGATGGCATTTTGGTGCATTGGAGAGTCGCTATTCTTTTTTTACTTAACTTTTTGCACTATTTAATTAAAGTTTTATACTTTTATAGGTCTCTCGATGAGATAAATTTGAAAATATAATTTTTTTATTTAATTTAAAAACACATTAAAAATAAAAAATATATTTTTAATACTTGTTCTCCGGATTATACTTGCTTTCCTTATTGGAAAATATATTTATGTCAAATCCCATTTTCTTTAGGGTTTTTATTTTATTTAAGTCTCTTTTTATTTAACTCTAAGATTTTTGGGATTAATATTGCACTTTGCCTCTTCGAAGTATTGAGAAATTGTCATTTTTATTTAACTCTTAAGACTTTTTTTATTACAATAGTTTATATGTATGAGGGTACAAAAATAAAAAAATTATTCAATACTTTGAGGAGATCAAATGCAGTTTACCTTTAATATAATCTACCTTTATCATCCTCTTTGTCACTAGTGACATTGGCGACTGGCTAGTCGCCAGTGACGATGTCGTTTTGGTGCATTCGAGAATTGCCATTGTCATCAGCGACTTGTGAGTCGTCAGTGACACTAGCGACTCTTCCAAACGCGTTAATTCCCTAAATAAGTTTTCAAACGCATTATTTTTTAAAATATTTTTTGAAAACGGGTTAAAAAATAAAAAAACTCCGAAGCAAGAACTTAAATTTAGTGAGGTTAAAATTGTTGGAACTTATGTTCAATGGAGTTAAAATTATCATAATTTATGTTCAGCAATGTCAAAATAATAGAATTTAGGGCAATTACTATTTTTTGTAGGGTCAAAATTGTCAACACTTAGGTTTAATGAGGTCAAAATTATCAAAATTTATGTTCAAATGGGTCAAAATTA
>BRYF01000018.1:390000-392500 GCA_030159135.1 Actinidia polygama
TCTGGAAACCATTCCAAGGCATCTGTTACTATTTATGCTAAATCTATTTTACTTTATACTTTATTTATCCTATCCATAGATGTGGCAATATTAACACATATCCATGAACCAGATCATGTATAGGCCTATTAAAACCCAAATGCATAATGGGTCGAAATCAAGTTGGTCGAATTGAACTCACTAATAATTTCTCGGGTTCTTATTGGGTTGAAGCAAATTTTTAGGACAGAAGCCGTGCCTTAGTTTCAAACCCGGTTGTTGTTTAACCCATATTCAACCCGCCCATATGTAACCCGCCACCCATTTTAAGCAGCCCATTTGCCACCCCTACAAGTTATCCACATGTGTGACTTCCAAATGTTCAGCTATGGCTAGTTCATCTAAATAGAGTGACAGATTTTTATTTTTTGTTTAACCAAATTTCACATATATTAGAACTTTCCTTTCCCAAAAAGGAAATATTAAATTCTGCCCTTTTGAGTCAATTTATAAGATCATACAGCTGATCTACATGTAGGACTCATTTCACTTCTCAAGCTTCCCTTGCTCAACTTTTTTTCCAGTTGAAGTGCAAGTGGCGATCCAATACCAATTTGCTCATGTCAGAGAATCCGAAAAAGGATCTTCATCAAAGGACCACGGGTACAATGGTGGAGGAACATAAATTCAAAGATTCAACGTGAATCATATCTTTTGAAAAGAAAAAAGACCAAAATACTTGTAAGAGAAGAAAAACGTCAAGAATCTTAAGACCTTCCCCACCCCCACTCAGAAACCACTTTCTCTCTCAGATTATGGCATCCAATGCAATCATCCATCCTTCTACTTGTTTTTAGAACAAATGGATTCGGTGTAACCTTTGCGCAAGAAACCGGAAAAAAAATAGATTCGTTAATTAAACAATTGGATTTCTTAGTAACTCAGACTAAGGAAGTCAAATCCAAACTAAGGTTCCTCAACATTTTATTCATTTGTCACGAAACTGTTGTTTCAATACTGTAGACCTCACTATCCGTGCTGTTATTTGATCCCAAGCCTCTTGTATGATGTTTACGTCAATACCCATGCCCGAAAAGTTTAGGACATACCAAAATTAAACCATCGATAGTTAACAGAACATAACCATAAAGGGTACAACAATCCAAGCAAGTTCTAATTAATTACATGTCAAATAGGAAAGGTATTTCGACAAATCTTCCCTATTTGGCAAGTATGAGTACGTAGATTTGTTTGCTATGTTTGTTAGAAACATTTGCACAAGGCTTAGGGCTTGCGTCTCCCTACCCAAAAATATGAATTTGCACAATATCCAAAAGGAAATAACAAGGAGCCAAAAAAGGAAATATGCGAGTCGTGCATATATATATAGAAGAACATGGTAAAACTCAATTCACCACATACACTTTTTTTTTATCTTAAATTTGATTATTTTTTCTTAATGCATAACATTTACGTACCTCCATTCTTAGGGTGTTCCTGTCACTCGTCAAGTTGTCTATGCATAGACTCATTCCAGAAAACTCACATGTTCAGGGAATCTTTGAAAGATTCGAATTTTCACATAAAGCCTCCCCTAAATACTGGACATATATAGCAAGTGTTGTATGGTAGCAGGGGAAGTTTCATTGAGCTTCTTCCAGGAGGTAACAACAAGAATAGGTCTATTTTCATATATAGCTTATGGTCTATTATTCAAATTTACCTCATGATAACAGATCCACCTTAAATAACACATCCTCGTAATTTAATAATGAATTGATGAAGGTCTTTGCTGTCTAGATTCGTAGGACAGGTATGTTTAGGTTTGCTTAAGTTCCAAGAAACTTACCTACTAAGCATAGGGAGTCAAATTAATTGAATGAGAACACAGCAAGTCTCATCACTCCGAGTCTACAATGTACGGATAATGAGTGGGCAATCCAATGGAACAAAGTAAGCATACATAAATGATTAATAATGCAATTATATATACGAATCTATACGCACAGGTGCGTGCTTTCGTAAACATTTGGTAAATTAATAAACGAAAACCAACTTTAAGCTTTGAGAAATTACGATAGCAGAATTTCAAGCTCAAAGTGACCTAGCTACCTACCTATACGGATAGATAGATGATACTCTTCGAACCTTTTTTTACTAGAAATATACGATCTCAAAAATCAAATCCCTTCCTTAAAGTTGAGTCCAATTATGGCAACATCCTCGCACTCATTCTCAAATGTCACGTTGGATAATAGCAAATTTGAAGGTGGAGATTATACTATTTGTTTTGTGTGTGGAGTGGGGCTTACAAAAAAAAAATGTTTTAGTGCAAAAGTGGGGGTATGGATTAGTAGTCTGTTTGAACTGCGAATCCCCCAAAAATGAGGGATTAGCAAACCCATGTGGGAGGGTTAATTTGCTAATCCAATCCAGGTTCCGTGGTAGTGAAATAACCGTATTATTCTGTTGAAAATAGATACTAAAAGCTATATGTTTTTTTTAGGGAACTTAGTATTTA
>BRYF01000018.1:450000-457500 GCA_030159135.1 Actinidia polygama
ATTAGATCAATTTTTTAGTAAAATTCACAAAAAAACAAACTAAAACATTCATTTTTTTTCCCATTTATCCCAAATTAGCAACGATTTTTTTAAATTATTATACTTTCTAATTTTTTTTCTATTTTGTAATAATGTATCACTTATCTGACGTTTATATCTTATCTAGTTTTTAATATGTTGTAAAATTCTAACAATAAGTGATACATTTTTTTTCTTTCGATCTAGTAACCGTGGGCACAAACAATTACTAGCCTTCAATATATTCTAGTATTCATATCCTTTCATGTTTGGTGGTTCTGTTTTCATTAAGAAAATCAGGTAATATAACATGAATCAAAGGTGGTTTCTGTATTTTTATAATAAAATGAGCCAGGTAAAAAAGAAGATGATTCTTCACTTTTACGCCCCTGTCATGGACCCATTAAAAAAGAAGAAAGATTCCCCTGACAATTTATGGAGTGTGGGGGTCCATACCATACACACCAACAACTTACAAAATGTACTAATGGAATTGGATTTGTACCCATCTCCACATGGAACTTGTCCACTGACAAGATTGCATTGGTGGGCTTTCATCTCCGATCTAAAAATGGAAAAGATTCCACTTAAAATGGCTCTCAGTCCCTTTTTTTTTTTTTTAGTAGTGTTATGGGTACCCCAATATTACACTCTAAATGCACACCTGAGTGAGATGGAGCATTTGAATTGCCTGGGTGTGGGGTTCACCCAGTCATGTCAGCCAATCCTAATGCTCCACCTCATTCATATGTGCATTTGGGGTGTAATATTGGGGTACCCATAGCATTTTCTTTTTTTTTTGTCCCTTAGGGTCTGTTTGGCTAGAAGATAAGGGAGGCGGATAACTTTTTCTATCCGGCGTTTAGATGGTGAAAACCCACCCGAATAACTTTTTCTCCCGGATAACTTTTCCTTCAGCGGGAGGATAGAGGCGGATAATTTATGGGTGACCCTCACCCTAGTTAAAAGTTATCCGAAAGAATAAGAGTGGGGGATAAGAAAGAAAATATATATATATATATATATATATATATATTATGTATGGATATCTTTATATTAGATATGTATATATGTATATATATATTTTTAATATCTATATATTTTATATTTTGTTTCTCTATATACATTTTTTCCTTATTCCCACCCTTATTCACTCATTCTAAAAAGTATCCAAACAAAGTTAAAAGTTATCCCCTAAAAGTTATCCTACTCTAAAACTTATTCCCTGATGCTATCCAACAGCCAAAATACCCCTTACAGTTAAAATTATACCCAAACGAGTCATTTTGAAAATTCTTCCAATGTTTTCACTTTCAAAAGTATTTTTGACAATTTATATAGGATAAATTAAGAAAATGAACAAGTTTATACTTTTAACTTTTTACAACAGATCACATGCATTTTGAAGCAATCCAAAATGAGAAGATACAAATAAAATTAAAATGGGACAGAAGAAGTAGTTTCATGTGGATTGAAGTAGGCAAAGGAGAATCATAATCTAATTATTCGAAAATGTATTAACACTACGCTGCTGCTGCTGCTGCATTTATAATTGAAAAATGCAAACCGTTCTCAATAAGCAATAGTTAAGATCCATAAACTATATAAAAATATATTGAAAAGTTTAAAAAGTATTGATATTTTAACTTTATTGGTATTAATTGTCAATAGGATGGTTCGTTTAAAAACCCTTTAGAGTATAATTTTAAACTTGGCAATGTTATTTTTGCTTCTTTTTTTCTTTTTTTTTTCTCTTTATTTGTAAGTTTGTCAGGGAGGCCCTGCTTTCTGTTGCTCAATCATTGGTTATGATGAACTTGACTCTTGGCTCTTCTCTTTGTAGTTTTGGACAAGGAATCAGTAACTGCAAAGAAAAGATAAGACTAGCTTTTTTCTGGCATTTTCACTAGAAAGAAAAGAAAATGAGAAAAGATAAGATTAGCTTTTTTCTGGCATTTTCACTGGAAAGAAAAGAAAATGAAAGAATCAACCAATTAGAGGAGTTGAAAACTGAATTGATAGATTCAAAAGAGACTCTAAATGTGAAATATTAGTGGAAACAAATCTCTGTTTCATGTTCTCTCTTGCTTGGGCATACAACCCTCAACATGGATGTTGCACATGATGGTGTCTAAGAATTATGTTTTCATTTCGTATGAAACAAGGGTATATGCATCATTAAGAAAGATAGTGGATGCATAATTGGTAGATAGTCATAGTACATAATCAAAATGTCGAGGCATGGACTTTAATTTTGAAAATATTATAGACGGGTGGATTTTCACCTCACATATGGCGAGGCGAGCTGCAAATGGGGACAATGTATTTGCTCGGGTGTTTGGTAGTATCCGAACCACAACTGTAGATAGCTCAATATGTGGGTTTGCGATGCAATAATTGCAAGTAAATATTTAAGGAATAAAGTGAGAATCAGTAAATTCTTTAAGGGTACATTTTTGTTTTCACTTTCCATGAGTTAGAGAATTGGGGAGAGGAGAGACGCGGGAGGGAAGTCACGCGGATCTAGAAAAATATAGATGTCATGATTTTTTTTAATTAAAAAATTGACAAAGTGTCACGTGGAACTACAATATTGCTATATAGTATAGATGTATATGAATGTCGATATTGAGTTTGCAGCTTTATAATGATATATTTTAAATGGCTAATTACTATAATAAAAAATTGTAATCTTTCATATTTGAAGATTCTAGTTATACAAAATATACATATTTTTTACCGCTAATCTACCTTCGGACCATAATTTTTAAAAACGTCCTATCGTAAATGCATCATATTGCCAACGATGCCGAGAATTGTTGGGATAAGTCATTCATAAGCCAACTAGCTGGCTAGGTTTTTTAATAAAGAATGCTACACGCACGCAACTTCATCGTGCATTCATGCTTCATTTCTTTATTCCACGAAAAAACAACCAACTAATGAAGGATCTGAGGATGGAGAGGTGACAATAATTAATTAATTAATTAATATGGATGCTTTTATCCAAAACCAGCGAATTACTTTCCTAATCCCTGTCCACTGTATAAATGAAGGGGGAAAAAATGAATCAATGGATCATGAGTGCTCTATGCTTTTTCATTGTTGGTTTATAGGACGTATTCACTTACCAATGGACCACCATATTGCGAGTGGTATTGGTTGGCACCAACAAATCTCACACTCACAACAGGATAAAAGGTACTGTTTGGCCTTGTTTTTGTTTTTGTTTTTGTTTTTATTTTTTAGCTTTATGTTTTTCAAAACAGTTAGGCCAAACTGTAAGATCAACAATGGAGGTGTTTGCAATTGCTTTAAAAATTAACTTTCTGATTCTGCTAGAGATATTCTAGATTTTGACAATTAAGCATAAACTGCTAACTTAGCAGTTGAGTTGTGTTGCTGAAAAATCTTTAAAAATAGTTTTTTTTATTGAATTTGTCTATAATACCCTTACTCTTAATTTTATAAAAAAATAAAAAAATATAGTACTAATAAAAAAAATACTACATATTCATGAAAAATTATCAAAAATAAAATTAAAAAACGAGTGACGATTTATCGACGGTCGAAGACAGTGGCTCTATTATGGGGTGGATCTTATATTTATATATATAAGAGAGATCTAACAATAAAGAGAGTCAAATTAGTTGGTTATCTATAAGGATTTATTTGTAATTAATTGAAATAAGCATAGGTATTTTGTCATTTTATTTTTATAATTAGATAATAGTAAAAACATAAGTTTTTTTATTTTTTATTTTATTAACCACAGAGTGTTTTAGACAGGCATTTGGGCCCACCTATACTAATTTTTGTACCCTGAGCAGCTAGCCCTTCACACCTCAGGATGTAAACGCGGATATGCGACGCAGCCACCAGAAATCAAACGCGATACCTTCGAGTGTGACGAGCGTAAAATTAAAAAGCTACAAAAAAAAGCAATTACAAACGCTCACGATAACTTGTGGTGGAAGTGAAACAACTATGTGGAAAACTAGACCATGATGTAACCAAACACGCATGTGTTTACATTGGGCCGGGCTACTACCCAATTTGAAGGACAAATTTGGGCCGATTGGCCCTTGGACTTTACAAGTCTCCAGTTGGCCCAACTCATATTTAACATCAATTAATAAAAGTGTTAGGGTAAACTTGCCATGTTTCTAACAATTACAGTCATATATTCTATGTAATTTTAAAAATAGCACCGATCTCTCTTATTTTAAAATTAATGATAAGGATGAAAAATTTGCCATTTGATTTAGGGATTTCAATATTTTTTGCTCAATATACCTATTAATATAAATAATTAATCCTTTTTTCTTCAATATACCATTTATTTGTAAAGTACTCTATTTTTAATTTTTTATCACTAATTAATTCTTTTAAAAAGAATTGGTCTAAGTCGGTTACTTTAAGTACTATTAATAAAAATATATTTAAAAAATAAAAATTTATTATTAAAAAAATATTTTATTTTAAGTTTTTCTAATCTAAACATACTTAAAAAAATAAATTTTGTTATTTATTTATTTTTTTAGCAACAAGAAATTATGTTTATTTATTTTAATTATTGTATTGATAAAAAAACTAAACTCCCTAAATGGACAATCTTTCTATTTTTACACAAAAAGTACTTTTAGAGAAATTTTTAATATTAATTTTAAAAGTAAAAAATGGTTAGTGTTATTTATAAAATCTTAGGGGAAGTTTTTGTTTCCAGCTTCCTATTAACAGAATAAGCCAATCGAAATGATGTCATCATAGTTTAGTAAATCACACATCTTTCTTAATTATGTCCATCGTTCGCTTCACACGATATAAAAATCAAAAAAAAATGAAAATGAAAATGAAAATGAAAATGAAAAACCAAAACCAAAGCGATTCCTTGAGAATCAGCAAGAACAAGCAGACAATTTCTTCATCTCACTAATTTCAAAATCATGGGCCCCGATAACATCAATTTTAAGCCCCTTCATCGAAGCGGAATCACCACCGTTGGATTTCCCATTCCCACAATCCAAAGCCTTCTTAGTGACCCCACCGTATATTTCCTCCAGCAGCTTCAGGAACGCGGTGTCCACGTTGTCCCCACGGAGAGCGGAGGTCTCGGAGAAGAAGAGGCCCTGCTCCTCTGCAAACTCCACCGCGTGTTCAGTGGGGACCGCTCGGAGATCCGCTAGATCTGACTTGTTACCGATCAGCATGATCACGATGGAGCTGTCGGCGTGGGCCCTGAGCTCCTCCACCCATCTCGCGACGTGATCGAACGTCTGTCGTTTGGTGATGTCGTACACGAGCATGGCCCCTAATGCACCTCTGTAGTACGCACTGGTGACGGCTCTGTACCTGGGATGAAAAAAAAATAATGAAATAGATTATTTCCACCATGTAATAATATGATTTTATTTTTCAACAATTTCGAAATTATTTAAAATTAAAAAAATAAAGTGAACAAATATTTTGAGACATTGAAAAAATAAAAAAAAAAACATACAAACAAATTGGCGAATTTAAGATTTTTCAAGTTGTTGTTTGTGTTTCTGATTGTTTTCAACAATTAAAAAATAATGAAACGTTTGGAATCACCATTTTAATTTTTGTAGCTAGGAAGAAGATTTGAAACTTGATAAAATTTATTTGTTTATTTTTGTTTGAAAAGAGTTTCCAAATCTTTAGTTCCGTGGCTAATTATTAGACATAAACTCCCTCCGGAGTGGTCTCAAAGTGATCAAACTGGGTTCGTAAGGGTTGCTGACTTGAGGTCACTAACAATTGATATAGTAACTACATAGAAGTTTCGACTTTTTTATAACTAATATATATATATATATATATATATATATATATATACACACACCTTAGGAGGGTAGATGGGGCGATTTAGGTGAGATCCTATGCAGATCCAACTTTCGATTCACTCGTGGGATCTGGGCAGTCCAGGGGGACCACCACGGCTCCTCTCTTCTCGAGAATCCATACATTCCTTATCAGTGTATGGACAGCTATCTCTCGAGCACATGTTTAGGTGAATAATGCACATCACTTCTCCTTCTATTGTAACAAAAGATTCTCTTTTTATGTGAAAAAGACACGTATCAATAATTATGAGTTTACATATGGACAATTCCTCAATATTTTGTTCATTTGCAACAAAATATTTTCTTTGTGCGTCAGTAAAAAAAATATGTTTTGGGGGGAAGAGATACTATTTCACCAATCGAGTCACAGGTATCTAACATATCCATACCTAACGATTTTTCACAAAGTGGTGAAGAAACGTATAACTTGTACAAATCTTTTCAATTTCCAAATCGATCCAATTCGTTCGGTTGTAGAGCTATTTACTTGATTGTAAACATTTCTGGAACACCTCTAACATAGGTACAACTAGTTAATTTTGAAAGAACTTATTTTCAACCTTTTCAGATATAAATCTATCTATCTATCTATCTATCTATTATTCTTCTCCATTCTAATAATAGTTATTTATAAATAAAAAAATAGGACTAAATCCTAACCACTACAGCATCCTATCAATTTGGGTCCCAAATTATGCAGCATATTTCGTACCAACTATCCCAAACAGTATATCTGTGCAATTTACATAGTTTAACATGAATGTCCAAGTCTGGTACACACAGCTTGACTATAATATATATACATTGTCTAATTCGATATATATATATATATATATATATATATATATATATATATATTGGGTGAATACGATGGAGTTTTAAATAATTACTATTATCATTAGACTCAACAAAGATCGAGAACACGCACCAAACTCATCGATTCATTTTATTCTGAAAGATTAGATAGTTATTTATAGGATTTAAGTATGGAACTCGCACTTCACATGAACAACTACTTTGTCCACCATCCATTAACATGCATTCGTCATTACTGAGTTCAATTGGGTTGGATGGGATACTGGATAGATATATAAAAAACATGCATTGTTAAAAAACCATTTATCCATACATTATTAACACTAGTACTTACGAATTAACTACTCACTAACTAACACCCAAAAATCATGAATCCATCATTCCCCAACTATTTCCAAAATGCACACCGGCCCCTTTAACAACAATATCAAACTTTGTAAGAATACATAGTGATTTTAACACATTATTTTTTTTCATTGGACTTCATTTTTAACTATTGTTAGATAAAATTACCCAAATATCACTTTTATATATGTCGTTAGAAAAAAAAAAGGTATTTGGGTGGTTGTACGTAACGAACATAAAATTGGGAGTACAATTGAATAAAAGATTGGAGAGTGTGAAAAAAGTTTTATCAAGAATAACGCATTTTATGCGGTGCATACTCATATGTACGTGGTGTACATGACTTACACTTTGTCTCTTAACTTTTTTTTTTTTTTTTGAGTGAAAATCATGCCTCGACTCTAAAACAAGTTTATTCCTCAACAAATGAAAATAAGAAACAAAATTGAGAGAGAGA
>BRYF01000018.1:552500-555000 GCA_030159135.1 Actinidia polygama
GTGGCGGAGGAGCGATGGTGGTGGTGGAGACACCAAGAGAGAGAAAAAATGGAGAAAGAAAATATGATAATGGTATTCTTTTGAGAATTTAGGTTGTGTTTGAATTCTTGATTTAGTGTGGAAAAAAGAAATGAAGGTGAATAGTTAGATGATTTAACTTTTCAGAATCATTGGATTATTTGTCATTTAGATTTTTATTTTCATCATCAAATCCTTAATCCAAATACAGTCTTAAAGAATTTACAAAGATATTTGTGACTTAATAACAAAGTTATCTTGCCATTAGTTTGGATGAAAAATAAAGCGATACACTTTATTCTACAAACCACACATAGAGTTATGCAATGATTTTTAAATGTCAGGACTCGGGATACATAATCTGCACTTATGTCAAACCACACAGAGGGTGGCAAAGTGAAAATTTTCCATTCAATAATTCTCGAAACAAAAAAGATGAGAACCTTATAATGTTTTGCAAATTTCATAGAAAATCATATCATGATCTTTGGTTTGTAGACTAAAGTACATTTTTGATACCTACTAACAAAACACAAAAAAAAATGAAGAAAATGACCTCAATACCTTCATTTTTTCCCTCACATACATAGACATATACATACACGATACATATATATAAACACACGCATAGGTGGCAATAGAGACCTGGAGGGAAGGGATTGGTTTGGTTTGGTTTGGTTTGGTGTGGGCATGGTGAGTGTGGAGGGACGGTAGCGGTAGAGACACCAAGAGAGAAAAAAATGAAAAGAGGACACTGGGAATTTTTTAAAAAAAAATTAAAGAATTTATGAGTATTTTTGTCTTAATAACAAAAATCATTTGTCATTCAATTGGATGAAAATTAAAACGATGCACTTTGAATCATATGTGATGATCCCAAACCACACACGGTAGCAAAGTGAAAATTTCCCATTCAATCATATTCTCGAACCAAACGATGAGAACCGTAGAATGTTTTGCAGATGATTTCTTAGACCTTGGCGAGAAAAGTCAAAATTCTCTCACCCGTCACCAAACATGTTCAATTTGAGCATGAAGACGGCTCACTCAGTACCACGTGGTTTATCGATGAAGCTCGCCACGACAATGGCAAAAGTTGAGTAACAAGTCGGCTAAAAACTCATTTCTGCAGCAACTCAACCAAGTTGTTCACACTTCACTGGAGTATTTGTTTTAACACGACAAGGCAATGAATCCCAACAAATCCTTCGAATAGATTGAGGGTTTTGTTTCATCCAATAATTCTTTCATTTTTCACTCCACTGTGTTCGGTTCATACCTTTATCCTTCTTAACCCTCTAAACTCGTCTTGTGGGTCACACTTCCATTGATGATCCAAACCCTTTATCTTGTAGCCCTCGTTGTGCAAGTTATTCATGCAAAGAATTAACTTTATTAGATATATGTAAACATAAAAACAAATTACATTTTTGTTTTATAAAATTCATAACTATAAACTTAAACCGTCCATTTAGTTTTTTAAAAAATGTGGTTGTTTCCGTGTTTATAAATTTTTGATAAATCTGATTTTTCGCATATATGACTTTTAATATAAGAGCTACTAGATAAACAGTTTAAATCATCAGTATGAGCTCGGGAGTAGGACATACATAAAGAATTTGGAAGGGTATGGAGGATAAAGGTTTTATGGTGAGCCAAATCCGTTTCGAGAATCAGATAATTGAACACTTTTCCGAAACTGCTTAATCGTGTTTTAAACACCGTAACAAAAAAGTGTTTTCCAAAATAAAAAGTAGTTGATTGCCAGTACTAATTTCTATCTGTGTATTGGGCTGGCATTAGTATGATTTGTTCCATTTTGTTGATTTCCTTGTTAAAAATAGAAACTTTAGGTGCATCAAGAAACCAATTTGTAACCAACTTTAGCAAATAATTAAATAAGTACCATACTTAACAAGCACTATCTAAAAGTAGAAAGAAACTAAATGATTGATTACCGTAGTCGGGTTTCCATTACAGCTTATCCTCAAATCAATATTCTATCAACTATTTTCAAGAGAAATAAGTTATGTTCGTATGTTTAATGATGTTCAATCAATTTAATTTCGTTATGAATTATATACTCAATAAGACCGACAGAATTAACGACTATAATCGTATCATTAAATTCTCAGTGGGCCTAATAAATATTAAAACCGGTGTTGTGCCCATACAGCCATACAGGCAACGGAGCGAAGTCTGTATCACAACACCCTACCCTTACCCTTTCTGCCTTGTTAGGATTGAATGAACACTTGGAAATGATTGCATGAGACGTGACAATATCTTACACTTGGAACCATTTTTAGCCGTACCTTAATTAATAATGGAATAAAATACACATTGAAGATGAAGTTAATGTTTCCTTTCTTTTTTACCCTTTCTAAAATTAGAAACATGGTAATTAATTCCTGTGATAATTTTACTTTTTAGATCAACAATTTGAATAACAATGGTAAAATAGTCGTGGCAACAAAACGAC
>BRYF01000018.1:615000-617500 GCA_030159135.1 Actinidia polygama
CTCAAATCCTTGATCTCAAATTTCTTTGATAAACTCTTTTTCTATTACATAATTTTCTCAAAATCATCTCCCGTAACAACTATACCATCAACATATACTATTAGTGTTGCTATCGTTCCTTATGAAAAATGCTTAATAGACAATGTATGATCTCATTGATTTTGTTTAAATCCCCATTTAAGCATCGCGTGGGTGAATCTCTCGCACACTTTTTCTGCTGATATAGAATCATTAAAGCCTGATGGGAATGCCCATATATACCTCATCTTCCCAATTCTCATGCAGGAAAGTATTTTTTATATCAAATTGGTGAAGTGCCAGATCCTTAGTTGCAGCTAGAAAAAGTATAATTCTTATAGAATTCATTTTCGCAATTGGTGCAAAAGTCTCATAATAGTCCACCCCATATATATATATGTGTATACCCTTTTACTACAAGTGTTGTCTTGCATTTCTTAATAAAGCCATCAACATTATGTTGGTAAATACCCACCTGCACCCACTATCTTCTTTCCACTAGATAACTCAAACAACTCCCAGGTATAATTTTTACGAGCAACTTTCATCGTTTAATCATGGCAGACTTCATTTAAGATTGGTGAGTGCATCCAGTACATGATTAGGAATAGAGACAGATGATATTTTCGAGATAAATGCTTTGTAAGTATGAGACAAACGAGTGTATGATGCAAAATTTGAGATAGAGTACTTGGTATATGATCTAACCTCTTTACGAATAGCAATAGGTGCATTTAAATCTGTGGACTCAAGTATAATGGGATTTGGATAACCTAAACCTTCAACCGGAGACAATGATTGTGGTGGTAGGATTGCAATGATCTTATCTTTCAATCTCTTTCACTCATACACCAATAGTTGTTTGTCTTTCTTTTTCGATTCAATTTTACCATTGGTCGGAACTAATTTGGCTTCCAGCACGTTCGGTTGGAACATACTAGAGGACACCCACATTTATTCCTCATTTATCCTCACAAGACACCACTTTATCCTGAATCTTCCTCTGAAGTGATGGCTGATTGGATGAAAAATAAGATTGAGATTCAAAGAACGTCACATCCATGGACACAAATAGCTTTTTAGAAGGAGGATGATAACATATATAGCCTTTTTGAGTAGGAGAGTAACCAACAAACGCACATTTAATAGCACGCGAGTCTAATTTTTTACGGATTGGATTATGGTCTCGAACAAAATATGTACATCCAAAGACTTGAGAAGAAATAGAAAAAAGAGAGGAAGGTTTAGAAAAAACCTCTATTGGTGATTTTTTACGTAGAACACGAGTGGGGAGACGGTTAATAAGATAAGAGACAGTTAAAATGATATGTTCCCAATAAATTTTTGGAATATTCGTTAAAAATAATATAAACCTAGCAACGTCAAGGAAATGATGATTTTTGCGTTCAGTAACTCTATTTTGTTGGGGAGAGTGTCAATGCAAGAGGTCTGGTGAATAATGCCATTAGAGGCAAGGTAATGACTATGATCAGAATTATCATATTCCTTCTTATTATTATACCAAAGAATTTTAATTTCAGTACCAAATTAGGTATGAATTATTTTATGAAAAATTTGAAACTAACAAATAAAGCGACATTGTTTTAGACACTTCGACAATACTCCACAATAAAATCACTTCAGAGAATCCGAACTCATTTTGAAAAAACTGTTTCTTTCCCCTATAATAACTTCCAATCCAGTAAATCAACATTCTCATGAAAGTGGGCCCGTCCCGTGTTCATGGAGGTTGAGCCCACATGGCAAAATAACTTCCAATCCAGTAAATCAACATTCTCATGAAAGTGGGCCCGTCCCGTGTTCATGGAGGTTGAGCCCACATGGCAAAAATGGGTCGGAGTTAGGTTGAGTCCATAAGCACAAAGCAAACGCTCCTATCAATAGAGTCGAACTTATGATGAGTTGGGCTAAGCCCATAACGCTTGTAAGATTGGGCCGAACTCAGATGAGTTTGGTCGTATCTTTGCCACCAAGCAGCTAAAGACCTCGATCAAGTAAAAAACACATAGTGAATTGCTATAGTTTTACTATTGTATATCTATCATTTTAGTAATATATTTCATAATTGTTTGATATGATTGATTCATTTATGTAACTTGATGTATTAATAGTATTAAGATGTGACACATAACACATCAGATGCTCTTAATATATTTGGGATAAGATGGTTAGAAAAGCCTCCCTTAATCGAATGGCAAATGGATATTCCTATTTTGGATTTAAATATATGAAAATTTTAGAATTATTTACTAAAAATAAAAACTATTATATACTAGTAATTTAAAAAAAAAAAGCATCTTAGGGGTACTAGTTAGAGTTTTATAACAATAAAAACAGATAATATATAAGCGTTAGATAAAAGATACATTCTTACAAAATAGAGAATAAATTAAAAAATATAATAATTTTAAAAAAGTGTTACTAGTTTGGCCATTTACGTGGGCTCCACAATTTTAGAAGA
>BRYF01000018.1:637500-645000 GCA_030159135.1 Actinidia polygama
GTACCAAATTTACGCATCTTTTATGCCTACTTGAAGAAAAAGAAGCTCACATTAACTAGAAAACGCCTTTCATATGGATGAGAGATAAAATTTGCGTTTTTTTGTTAATCCCATTTAATTTCAAGTGCATATATCTTTATGCCGATTTGATTCATGCTTGTTCGATTTGTTACTAAGTGTTGTTATTTTGATTCTTTTTGCATTTAATATTCCTACTCGGTTTTAGTGTTTTTATTCACATAAATTCCTCTATTATAACACTTATTTTGATTCTTTTTGCATTTAACATTCCTACTCGGTTTTAGTGTTTCTTTATTCACATAAATTCCTCTATTATCTATCACAGATTCACGCACATTGTTATTTAAGGACACTCTGATGATAGTACTTGAAAACATAGTGCATGTGTATGGTCAACCATAGGTAAAATATATAGACAACCCATTGGTGGTATTGGTTATTTGAGAGGCAATTTTGTATTTAATTAGTTGAGAATTTCGTGCATGTTTCTAGTTGTAAACAATCGGAGAAAAAGAAGCTATTTTCATATTCTATTCAGTCCCTATATTTTTAAAATTTAACTTCAATTTTAAGATATGATATTGGAATTGTAAGAAGTTAGGATCTTAAATGAAAGTGGAAAGTACGTAGGTTTATGTATGTTGGGTATGATGGTTTTTATGACTTATCTCCTATATACTAGGATAATCATTGCATCTTGTGGGGAATTGATATGCAAATAATAATATCCATTTATGTGGACCTCATAGTTTATTTGTATCCTTTTCTTTAACTTTTTAATTAAGTAAAAATGTCAAGTGGAGGTATGCAGAAAGCTTTAGGAAAGGAGTAGGAGCCATTAACTATAGTACCATTGTCAGTTTGGCTTTGGTAAAGAGCGGTTTCAAACTTTCTAAGATATGAATTATGGGAATCTTTGTGATGGCCTTGCAATTGTAGATGGGTTTTTTATTTTCTTATTGAAATGCACTATATGTAGGAGTTGGATGTTGCAATTGTCCACAAATCATGTTGAGCATCCCGCAAAGGAGAAGAAATTACACATTGATATTCTCTCATCTTGGAAAATCTTTCTTTTTCTAATAAGCATGTTCCTATGGTAAAATTGTTTTTTCCGTTGTGCTTATCAAGTTTTTTCTTTATGTTATTCTGCTACTACTTCAAATGCACTGGATAGACTCAAAGACACAAGCTGTATATGTTCAAACAAACCGCATGTTAGAACATGAACTACAAACAATCTGAGGTAAAACTAATCCAAGTTTGTATACGATATTTGTGTTGTGGAATGGAGTAACAAATTGAATACGTAGTTGAAATTCTTTTATGCTCTTTGTATAACACTTGAGTAATTAATTAACAGGAGTTGCATATATACTCTGTAGATGCTTGTTTATGCATTAGTGAAGGAAGTAAATCAATTAAACCAAGACTCCTATGAAGTACTTGAGACTAAGTGATCAATCAATCAATTTGTATGAGGGTAAATTGCATTGATCTCCCCTGAGATTTTGACAACGGCAGAAACAAATGACAAAATCTCCCTTCAAATTTGAATGAGACAATGAGACATAACAATAACCCAAATATGAGACAAAACTTTTTTACTTTTATGAAAAGGTAAAATGAGACAAAACAATAACCCAAATAATATTTTATACACTCACCCCAATTAAACTTACCATAAACACAGCCAAAAAAACCAAGATTTTTGTAGCAAAATATCAACCTAGCCCAATTGGGACCCTAACCCGACACCTAAACATCCACCACTTGCCAAAAATTTCGCCCCCACCTCTAGTCCCTTCCTTTCCTCCAACCGCCATCACCCATTTTGCCCTATTGTCGCCACCATCACCTAGACCCCCACCCCACCCACCCCCACCCACTAGCATCGGCTCTTTGTGCTACCGAACAAAGAGATGGATAAAGACAAAGACAAGGGTCGCAATTCGAAATCATTGACAACATTCGTAACAATTCGAATAAATGCGTCATGTTCAGCGCTCCAAAATTGAACAATTGTTTATGTGCAGTATCTCCTAGTTTCACCATTCCCGAATAAACAATAGAGAGATTTATGGGGGTGCTTACTAACCGATTAGGTGCTCAATTTATATGGGTAGTGGCAATAGCAACACGGCTATAGGAGTGGAGAGAGAGAGAGGGAGAGATGAGGACGATGGTGGTTGTCGTGGTGCTTCAATAGGAAAGGGAACACAATGTGGACCAGGAGACTGGAGATGACTAACAGTTTAGATGGGGAAGGAGATGATTGGGTGTGGTAGGATCCCACGTGCTTGGTTAGAAATTAGTATGATGGTATTGATTAAGGGGGAAATAATCAGATATGACCACACTTACCATTTTATAATTAATTGGATGATGTGCCAACATTTTGTAGAATGGGCAAACTCGTAAAACACCATCCTCTATTAACAGCATCTTGCCAACAACTCTGACATGGGAGGCTTCCTCATTTTTAAAACCTAAGGGGATAGTTTCTGTCATTGTCAGAAATCTCAGGAAAGGTCAGTGTAATTTCTTTATATAATGCAACCTTAAATGCAAACTATTGATGCCTATCCAAAGCATAATAGTTACGATTCATCTATGTCTTTCTGTTTATTTAGTCAGTAACTAAATTCAATTAATTTATTAGTTATCCTCTCTATTTCTCTCTCCCACTTGCAATTGATCCTCTAAGCTAGTTTCTTACCTATATTTAATCATTCCAAGGTCTCTTACCCTTGCAGAACATATCACTCCTTTTAAGTCTACTAATATCAATTTTGAGCTAACAATATGTTGTTGTCCTCATTAAGTGGCTAAATGATGCTATGATTTGCTACCAATAAGAACGGGCTTGGTTTTCATTTGGTAAGACAGTGGATGAAAATACGACATTGATACAATTCCCGCTATCAATAATGACTTCGCAATCTTTTTCTCTGCACTTGATGTAAGTGTGAAAGATCGCACTACATCGCCAATCATCGTCTTCCTTAGGCTGTCGAAGCACACCTAACAACTCCTATGGTGGTATCACCTTCTGCACAATCCTCGTCGTTATCAATAATGACTTTGCAATCTTTTTTTTCGCACTTGATGTAAGTGTGAAAGATTGCACTACACCGCCAATCATCGTCTTCCTGAGGCTGTGTCGAAGCACACCTAACAACTCCGAAGGTGGTATCACCTTTCACACAATCCTCGTTAGACTCTTGAAGATTTTCAAGGTCGGGCTCATAAAGTTGCTCCTCGATATCATCTTCTTCATAGCCTTGATCCTATGAGTTGACAAAGAGAGATTGGTTGCCACATTTGGCGGCAATGTGACCAAAACCTTGACAGTTATGGCATTGGAGTCTAGAATTCATCCCTAGAGATTCGGCCAAGATACCCTTTCCTTTATTCTTTTTGGGAAGATGAGCATTAGTGGGTGTTGGCTTAGGCTGTGGTGAAGGAACAAGAGACTTGGGTGTGCCCCGATTCTCAAAACGACGCATGAAACTGGGTTTGCTAGCCAGTTCATAGTTTTGAACGAAGGTGTACAGCTGGTCAAAAGTGGTGAGTACTCGCGGAACAAGTTCTTTTTGAGGTCATCATTAAGACCTTGTCGAAAACGACTTAAGGTCATTATTTCGTCTTCCTTGTTGTAACGCATAAGATATTCTTCAAATTGTGCAACATACTCGGTAACTGGCTTGGAGGACAAAAATTGTTCCACTTGTCTAGCATATCACCTTCGTAGGAATGAGGAAGATATTTATCATTCAAGATCCCTTCAATCCAACAGCTACGGATGTTGTTGTTGTTAAGCAAAATACTGCTAAGTGCTCTGCCAAAAGAGCTTGGCTTGGCTGACTAACTTCATTTTAACACACCAGACTTTCTTATTGTTAGACAAATTGTACCACTCAAAGAAGTGGTCCATCTCACGCACCAAATTGGTGAAGGCTTTGGGATTGAGGCGGCCATCAAAAGTAAGAGCCTCAACTTTGATGCTTCTCATGGCCTACTCATTGGGGTCCCTAGGTTCCCAACAGTGGTAATTTGGAGGTCGATTTTATGCCAGTTAGGCTGGACTGGACTCGCTTCATTACCGTTAACTCAGGGGTGATCTCTCTCTAACCGTTGTACAGAAGGGTATTGAAACTAACTTGGATGTATTCTATTATTTTTGCTAGGGTTTTCCAAAGTTTAGGATCCCATGGTAGAGGTGGACTTAGAGGTAGAAGTGAGGCGACCGCTACGCAAAAGCATAAATGAACCTACTATTACAACTAAAGGGAAATTGCAATAGAGATCAGATTTCTTTTTATAAAAAAATTAAGCCAATTAATGAAATAAAGTACTAACGAAGAAAGTACAAAGTGGTAAAAGAAAACTAAGCTTGTATCTGTCTCAATAAATTGTGCATGAGTAGTACTAGTACTGGCAAAGCTCCATAATTAATATTAAAATGTGATGCAATTAAAGATCTCAATTCAAAAATGCTATAATATAATCAATGATGTCAGACGGAAATTAGTTTTTTTTTGTTGGAATACTTATGATACCATATTTAGAATTGGCAAATTGTATTACCAAAAATAATAGAGTTCATACTTATCTGAGTTGGAGATGGCTGAATTCGTGCGGATATGCTCAGACAGATCGGGCAACGCGCCACATCAAACGAAGCATCAAAAAACTTTGTAGCCGACAAGATCCTCGATACAAACTTAGACGAAACGAGAACTAGAAACTAGGCTCGCCGAATCAAGGCCCTAGAGGGTCTATCGGAACTTGGACGCACCAACTCTAAGCCCTCCGAAAACAATCGGAGCTGAACGGACGTCGGATAAGCCAATTCAAAGTCCGACAGAGTCAGTCAGAGACTGTACGCACTAAATCGACGCTCTACAGAGCCAATCAAAGCTTGGGCTCACAAAATCGAGGCCCGAAACAACCAATCGGAGGTCAGAAAGGCCAATCGAAGCCTGGCTTGAGCAGATCAGAACTTTAACGGTCAAATCGGAGCTCTTGAGGGGTAGTCGGACTGCGTCAGACACAAATCGAACAAAACCAAGCCTTGTTGGAGTCAAATCGAGCCTCGTCGGCGTCAAATCAGAGCGCAAGGAGCCTCGACACAGTTAGGTGAGGTAGATCGAGCATTGTTTGAGCCTTTTCGGAGTCCGTCGATGTCAAATCAACACCATAGGCTCTGATTTGACGTTATCGGGGTGCAAGGGGCTCCGGCGAAGGTCAGAGAGGTCAATTGGAGCCCCGAGGTCACGGCCGATTGTAGCTTTAAGTCGCCGGTAAGATATGGAAGACGGTGGTGTTTGGTGGCTAGGTTAGGGTTAATTAGGTTAAGAGTGAGATTAAGGTATATTAGGTTAACAACAAAACAACGAAAGGAGATGGATTGAAGTTATGACCTGATACCAAATTTAATGCCGCACAAGAATCAATTTAAGTAATAGCTGTGAATAGATGAAGAAATAGATAAGGGGATAGGAAAGTTTGGCTTTACACCAGAATCATAGAAGAAATAGGGAAGAAAGTAGGAATTTTTCCATTCATAATCATCTCTTTCCAAATTGTAACAAAGTTCTCTTTAAATAGAGAAAGAGAATAAAAAAAACTAAATCCCAAGGGGCTACACCCATAGACTAAATCTCAATAAAATTACTACGAAATAAAATAGAATCAATGGGCTACTACTAATCAGGCTTAATAGGCAAGCCACTATCTAACCACAATGAAACCGGGTAAGCCCTCTTGGGCCTACACCCATAGACACGGCTAATAGTAGGTCTTGGCCTAGGCCAAGTGTCCCCACCACGAGGAAAATTATATGTTGTTGCAGATTGTACTACTAGGGTTTGTCTTATTTTGATTTAGTTTTAATTTGTCGAAAACCAATATAGTACTGTAGATCCTAAGGTTTTGAAACTTCAACTAGTTTTTTCAAGTTTTATTGTTTTTAAATGGACTTGTTTGTTTTGTGAATCTTCCAATTCCAAGGAACATATAATGATAAAAATGGAAAGTAACCTATCAACTAATAAATCAGATGTCTTTGGTGCATAATTTTCACAACACTACTAGTTTTAATGTTAAATTTTGGTATAGTAATTTTGGATTGCCTTTGTTTTGATTTTGCAGTGAACCAGTTACAGGCTTATAGTTGATGAGGCATTGAGTAAAAGCAGTACCAATTATGTCTGTGTGAGTTATTTTCCCTTTTTCCTACCTTCCCTTAGTATCATTTAGATATCCGAACCGCCTCTATTTTCCCTATGTACTTGAGGCTGCTTTACCTCTGTCGTTTACCTTTTGTGCATCACCTATTCTGTGCCTGGTTTCTGAATTTGTCTTCTAAAATGGCATACTTCAATGAACGTTTGGGCTTACTTTACTACAGAGAAATTTTATAATATCCACACAGCCCAGCAGGACCTAGCTCTAGATGAACACCCATTTCTGGTTGACTAATCTAATATGGCAGTTGAAACGTTTTAATAGAAGGCTTTTCCGTAACTCTACTGTCAATTTTTGTGTAAAACGTTATGCACCTTATTGATTGCTGGCCTCCCAGATGGAAGAACCAGAAATTGACTCAAGTTATGCATGAATTAAGCTTGAATGATATTAATTTTTACAACTTTTTGAAGCATTTCGTTGATTAGGTTTTCCAGCTTTTTTCAGTTTTCTGTTCAGTTTTGGCTCTTCAGAATTGGGCAAAAATTTCGCTTTAATTGATCTGACATCAGGGGGAGCTTTTCCAACAAAATCATGTCGATTAACTGTTTAGGGTTCTAGGGAAAGAAAGCGTTCTCCCAGTTATGCTATTGATAGGAATTTCAGTTTTACCTCACATTATGAGTTTTTGATCACGTCATTTTGTCCGCCTATTTTCTTCTTATAGATAATAGAACAATACGTCCTCAGTAAATAGGAACGGATGGTGGCGTCTTTCTGATTTTTCCTTTAGCACTTTCCTTGAATTTTTATTCATTACTTTGGCAATTCTTGTCTTTTTTGATATATATTATTTTTTCCAGTTAACATTTCTGTGTTTTTGCAAGGTAGGTGATTTGTTAATTAATCTTAAGTTGGTGAAGGCTTTTGTGATCGATCTTACATGGTTAATTTTGCTGAATGACCCAATAGTTCTAGGCTTCCTAAATGTTAAGAATTGCATATATGTTTGAAAAAATATAACGAGTCATACTTGCATCTCTACCTTTTACAATTCATTTCTTGCTCAAGAGTCCTAACATCACCCGTTTGTTCTCGTGGATACTTTGTAGATTTGTGATGCCTGTTAGTTTGATGTATGCTTTCATTGTCTAATGCTTTTGCATATTTCATATTTTTAGCAGGCTAGTCCTTACTGGCAAGCAAAATAAGTCAAGAATTTGTATTAATAGAGTAGTAGAATGGGATTGATGATTGGGGAATGTCACCTGTATGTGCCAAAATGAT
>BRYF01000018.1:650000-652500 GCA_030159135.1 Actinidia polygama
ATGCAGAGGTGATAATGGGGAACTGCAAGTCGAAATTAGACAACTTGATCCAGCCAGGGCATTCATCTCAGAGTGCTTGCCAATGCACTTGCGACCCTACGAAGGCCAGAAAGTCACCATGGGAGTAACTTTCATATTAGGCTGTCTTTGGATTAAGAATTGGCGAGGGTAAAAGAAAAGGATGGTGCAAAGTTAAGAGGATCCAAAAGTTTGAACGGTTGGATCCTCTATGGGCACATTCCTGCTCTATCAGAGGCTTTGGATAATAATGTGAGTTGTTCAGTTGTTATCTAAGATCGTGTTGAGCTACATTATTGGAGGTATTAAAACGAGGTAGTTCCTTAATTGTAGATCCAAGCTACTTTCTTAAAACTAGACCTCGGATTAAGAGTTGTGGAGACCACTACACATCTTTGAAATTGCTTGTAGAAGCAGCATAAAGATCAGAACATATTGTTGAAGATAGCTGTAGTGAACTAAGCCTGTCCAGAGCTTCTCAGAAGCGAGCCCTTGATAGCTAACTTAGTCCCATCTTGTTTTTTGTTTTCGTTTTGGTTGTATCTTGTCTTTGTTTTGCAGGTGGTTGGTAAGAGCCGGGCTTGTAGGGATTGGTGGCGGCTTTCTCATGGTCTTGTAGTCCGTGTGCTAATGGTAAGATTGATAGATCTGCTTTTGTTCTTGGTTATATTGGTTGGTGATCCCATCTTCTGTGTCTTGTTGGGGTTGTGTTTGATCTTTAATGTTCTCCGAACTGCATGTATTAGGTTATGTTATTTCTATTTATGGTCTCTTATTTCCAAAATGAAAAAAAGATTAATGTCTACAAAGTTGGGCTAATATTGATTCAGCCCAAACCTAATTGCCATAAGCTTGAGTGACAAGGGCCCACTGTAGCTTGAATTGGGGTTTGCCATGGCCCAAACCAGAGATGCAATCACATTAATGGTTGGTTTGGGGGATTCCATTGTGTTCTTCTCGGTTACCAAAATAAATTTTTTACCTCGTAATTAAGTTGGTTACCAGCTCTCTCTTTCTCATACATGCACGCGCAGACAGTCACTGAGATAGAATATGCTCTCTGACATGGTTGGGCCATATGAGAGAAACCATGCATAAAAACCCTACCCTACATTAAACATTCGGAGAATATGCTCTCCACGACTTAGAACAAGCCATTCATAATTAAGGGATGAGCTTCAAGGTGTGACCTTTACAACATAGTTCACCCCTTATTGACTTGTGAGTGGTCTACGTACAAAGTTGTGTGCCATGCACGAGAGGTATAATAAATACTCCAATTTCTTGTGGCAAAGTATCTCCGAATAGAGTTCACATGGAAGTCATCCAACATAATGATGTTTCTAAAATTATTATGAACCACGAGTATTGTGTGTTTTAGTTTGAAGTGATACAACTACAAATACAAGTCTAAAGATTTGATTGTTTAAGGGAAGTGTTGGGAACTCGCTACCAAGCAATGGAGAGGAAGACTAATTTCTAAATGCAGGTGCAAACATGCACTAGTGTGATATGATTATGGTCTTAAGGAATTGAACATCGCTACGGTACTAGAATTTGGACCAAATTTTTTTTTGAAAATTGAAAATGAGTTGTATAGATTCACTTGGTTATTTGGGATTTATACGCTCAAGTGAATCTGTACTATTTATTTTAAATTTTAAAATTTTTTCTTGTTTCGTATTTTTGGACCGTAAAATTTCTCTTGGGGACTCAATTGCTCCATTTCTATATGATTTTGTTTTACAGGCTGGTGCTGTAGTAAAAGATCACTAATCCTATTGCTACATAACAAGGTTATGATCTCTTATTTGGTGCTATATGCTTTTATAAGGTATGTTACCTTTTGTACTTCGATTTCTTTATTATCAATAATGAAGTTATATTTTTTTCAAAAAAAATATTATTGTAAACTATTGAAACTAAAAAAAAAAAGTTAATTTTATTAACTCATGAAAGGTTACAACAAGATAAAAGGGTTATGGAGATAAATAGAATTATCTCGAACAATTATGTGATCATGTCAAACCCACAAAGATTGAACCACTATGAAATAATAATACCTTAATGTTGTGTCTGGATTAAGTATTTGGTGGGTGAAAAAAAAACTTTATAATGGATTCGACGGTTTAGATTTTATCGTTTGGATCTTTTCATTTTCCATTTTTCAGTTATTTAGGTTGTGTTTGGTTAAGGATTGAGTGAGGAGAAGAATAATAAAAAATAAAAAAATAAACGATTCAATAGTCTCGAACAGTTGAATTCACTAATTTTTTTTTATTTTTATTGTCTTTTTCTTCACTAAATTAATACTTGATTTAAATACAACAATCCATATAAACATTTCAGAATGAAAATAATTTCATCCTTAAATGACCAATATAAAGGGACAAACCAGTCATTTTCGACCCACGAGGTACCCATTCCCTCCCTCCATGTAGGGTGGGGATTCTCTTTGCAAGTGTCCCAAATTTCGTATCAT
>BRYF01000018.1:657500-662500 GCA_030159135.1 Actinidia polygama
TAAAAATATTACTCGATCTAGTCTTTAATTGACTTAAACTTTGAGAGATGAATTGATAATTGATCAAAAATTAATATAAGATATAACTAATACTTGTTTATGTATACTTTCAAATTGTACATCATGGGCTAATATTTGAACATGATAATTAGTGAATATGCAGAAATTAATATAGGATACTCCTATAGTACTTATTTCTTCTTTTAAGTATGAATTAAGTGCTCCAATTAATTGAGAGAAGAAATGCCTTTTTAATTTCTTGGCAGCTAAGTTATCTTGTAATGGAGATGTGAGTAAATATAATTTTAAATTTATCTTTTACGCAATGATAAGTCCAATTTTATTCATTCAATTCATATGTGAGTAAATATTATTCTCATTTTTTATTGATTATTTTAATAAAGCCCATTATACGAGAATCCATCAAATGCAGTATATTTATTTAAACGACCAATTAAAGGTGAGGATAACGTTCACTCATATTTTAAGATGGTGAACAAAATTATTTCGAGACCAACAGGTTGGCCTTGTAGTTGAGATCTTCCCCTACAAAGCACGACACTTGAGTTTAAATTTTATCGTTGCGAAATATAGTCTCCAAAAGTGTATATATATATTCAAACAATGGACCACAATGATGACTACTTGCTCACTAGAAACACATATTTTCATTATTTTTATTTTTATCTTCCTTTTGTATATATTATTGTTGCTGGATTCAAGTGATGTTTAACTCTTTCTAAAACTATACACACATGCATGTGTACATATGTGATTTTTATTGGACTAATTAATTTCCTCAATAAGGTGGGAGGCATGTTAAAAAGTGGGGATACAATACATGAACTCTTAAATCTTTGCAACTAGAAACTATGGACATCACCTAACATGGAAGCCATTCTTGCTTGTCTTTTCTCTTGCTAATGAATTGGGTAAGTCCCTTTTGGTTTTGTATTTAGATAAAGAATGTAGTAAAAAAAACAAAATAAAAATGGAAAATTTGATGGATTCACGATTCAAATTTAATCTTTTTTTCTAACGTTTCTTTTTCTCCTCAAATTCCTTCCTGAATCCTTGATCCAAATACAGACTAAGTTGTATTTCGATCAAGGATTTGGCAAGAGAAAAAGAAATAAAAATTAAAAAGTTAGATATCTAATTGTTCGAACCATTGGATCCTTT
The DNA here is from genome assembly GCA_030159135.1 of Actinidia polygama. NCBI lineage: Eukaryota > Viridiplantae > Streptophyta > Magnoliopsida > Ericales > Actinidiaceae > Actinidia > Actinidia polygama. The sequence continues at coordinate 658,683 of BRYF01000018.1, forward strand.
ATATTTTTCTCTTTTTTTTTATTTTTCCTCACCAAACACAACCTTAGAGATCTTTTTTATTTTCCATTTCCTTATAAATTAAGAGCACATTCTCACTTTCACTATGCTACAAGAAGATCATAATCAAGTATTTAACCAACCACCATTTTTTATAAGCAAGTGGTAGGTAAAGATATCTTAAGGGAACTAGCAAAGTAACCAGAAGAAGGCAACTTCAAATTTTGTTTTGTTAGATATATTCATGGGGATGAATTTCTTATACCAACCATTGGGTCCTGAAAAATTAAGCCTCCCTACGTGGATGAAAATGCCTACTCTTCTTGTGAGCATGTAACAACCAACCTTTATGTTTGTTTGGCTTTGTTTAATATCATATTATGAGATTTTTTTTTTATAAGGAGAGTGTTTGTCAGAGAGTATCAGTTCCACATTGCTTGATTGATTAATGAGCTGACTTAAACTTTTGAATTTAATACAAGGTTAAATACAATGCCAGAGTCAGACCCATTGCATCCCACATTAAAAAAAACATAAGAAAAGAAAAATAGCTCACACCTTACGATGATCACGAATGCTACATGTTATAGACTTAAAAAGATGTTGCACGTAGAGGGGGTGCTTAGGACGTGTTTCAATTTTAGCTAACTAAAATCATGAATAAATTAATGACTATGGGTAAAATATGAACCGAAAATCTTAAAACCACCCCCAATCCATCCAAAATCGCATTGCCCAAAACCCATCCGTACTTGTGAGTGCCATGGCTCAAAAATATCTTTTTTTATTTTTCTTAAAAAAAATACTTGTGGAGGAAAACATATCTCACTCATATAAATTCATCGCAGATGAACCAACGATCTATAATTAATTACCCTTTTCCATCAATTTCATTTTGCTAAAAAAATATAAATAAAAAGTCCAATTTTTGAAGTGATCACCCAATTATAGGTCTTAAAAAATTATAAAATATATTATTCTGTAGATAGAGCTAGTCTCTTTTTATCCTCGTAGATGGGTCCGGGGCTAAGGTAACGAGTGAAATGTGTTAGACAATCACTTAGTCTAACCATTTTGGTTAGCCTTTACTCAACACTTTAAATTTATTTTTAATTAAATAGTTAAGCTTTTTTTATATGAATGCGTGGACAATTAAAAATAATGCAATATGCAAAGACTAAAAATAAAAACAAATAATCTTGTCACCACGAAACCTTAATGATTTTGGATTTACTATTATCCCTAAAAATATGAATCAATGTATGGATTCAATAATTTTTGGGTACATTGAGGAGGATGCTGATGAAACCCTAATCCTTAAGATTTCGCTACAACCACATAAAGAAATAAAAATAAAAATAAAAATAAAAGAGCAACAATCTAAAAAGTTTAAATTTTATCCTTGATTTGCTTTTTTGATCGTTGCATTGCACTTTGATTTTTACCGTTGGATTGCTTAGGATTACCCTCGGGTTTGAACTTTAAATGTGAAACTTTGGACGGCTTTCGTTGAACTCTTTGAATGTGTTTTTCACATCGAAGAATCCTAATGTTGGAGCTCTCTTCTTCTTTTTTTTATCCAACTCACAATTTTTTCTCACTTTTCCTTATCTCTCAAATTTCTCTTTTTTATATCTCACTATTTTCTCTCTCTTCTTTCTCTTCTCTCTCTCAAACTTCTAGTGTTATGAATTATGAAGAACACGAGATATTTATAGGTCTCTTTCTCAAACTTCTAGGGTTATGAATTATGAAGAACACGGGATATTTATAGGAGAGCCTAGGGCTTCAAATTAGGAACTTATGGCTTTGGAAACTTTTAGGAGCTTCCATTGTTTAGAAAAGAGCATAGCTTTTGGAGTGATTTCCACCATATAGTAAAGATAATATTATGTTTCTTAGAAGGAAAAAACTAATAAAAATAAAATATTTGATTTTTTTATATATAAAAACATATTTTTGGGATAAAAAAAATTGGGCCAAATTTTTTTTAAAAATGTTTGGACTAAATAAAATTTTGGACTTTAAAATAAATATTTTGGATTAAAAGCAAACAAATTGGACTAGGCCAAACTAATTGGCTTTAAAATAAGTTAAGACTTTTAAAAGAAAAAAGCACTTGGGCTAAAACAAAAATAAATCATTTGAGACTAAATTTTTTCTTAAAAATGAAAAAGTAATGAAATATATTTCGAAAAATCATTTCTGAAAATCACCCCAATTTTTTTATAAAAAGAATGAGATCTTCGAGACAAATTACGTATCCAATTCGTTCGTGAAATTCATCTTTTTAATTATTTCATCATCGGGTTCGAGTCATGATTAAAAATGAGGTGTCTAACCGGACGTATGTCACGAAATACGTCCGGCTAGAGTTATGGTATTTGAATTTTTCTGATCGACCCAAATTATAAATTAAATTAAACCTTTTTGGACCTTATTTGCTTGGACGCCCAATATTTCGCTACCGCTGAAGGGCCCATGACGTTTCTAAAGACCAAGTGTGTAGGACAAAGCCCAAGACTTTTGGGCTTTATTTGCTGAACGCCCACTATTTCACTACCGCTGGAGGGCCCATGACGTTATGAAGACCGAGTGTAGAGGCCTAATAGATTGGGTGATTTGAAGGCTGGTCTTTTTACCATTAACTTATGGTAGCCTAAATTTAGGACAGATCTAAGATTTTTAGGTAGTGGGGACGAATATTTAGAATCATATATATACTTTTTCTTAGTTGATATCTATAAAATTTAGGTTCGACACGGCTCATTCTTGTCTTGTGTCGTGTCGTGTTATACGATGATTTTTTTTTTTGAATGAATATAATACGTCAAAAATCTAAAATCATATAAGATTTGTTCACATAAATGTGTTATGCCTCATGCCCCAAAAATAATGACCCGACCTGGCCTATCATCGTATCCGTACCGTATTGACTCGTTAAAATGTCTTACATGTACCGGCCCGGCTTGTATGACACATCTAGTCATGATGATCAAAAAAGATTGTTTAAGGTCGTCAAATTGTTGCTACCACTTGATTGATCAGTCCTAAAATCGCAACCACCATGCGTATATCGCGAATTACTAAGATTTGATCGCATGAATAAAATTAGGAACTGAGAAACTCTTAATTTCAGTGAAAAATTCTCAATTTATCCTTCTGGAATTGATATTTTCGTCCTCTAAGAGATAAGTGTCAAATAATTTAATACTTCATTACTCAAAGGGTTTTCTCTTATAGATGTATTTGCGAAATCATGCATAGAGGTCGCTTATATTTGTGATATTTATATTTTTAGTATCTATTTTTTATATTTTTAGTATCTATTTTTTTGTCCTAGAAAATATAAAAACCGCTTATAAGTAAGTTGTCAAACGAGGCCTCAATATCATGCTTGAGCGATATTCACAATGTACAATTCTTCCGCTTGCTATAAGGTTTGAAAGAGCTTTTCGGTAAACAATCCGATCCTAACTTCTGTGGAGAATTTAATTCCCGTGACTTTAACCTAAACTCAAGAAAAGTACAGAAATTGATACTAACGACAAGAAAAAAATGATCCAATTCCATTAAGTTTAAGCTTTTGGAGTTCTTAATTAAGGGTTGAAATGACTTTTGAAGAGAAAATAATTCTCAATTCATCAACTTATACTCCCTTTATCCTAATTTGTTTGTCATTTTTCAACATTTGTGTCCTTTAATCGGATGAACAAATACAATGTATTAATATATTTTTCGTGAATAATTTTTTAATTGATATTAAAAATAATATCAATTAATATATATATATATTTAAAATATCTAAAATAATAAAAATA
>BRYF01000018.1:722500-725212 GCA_030159135.1 Actinidia polygama
CCGAAAATTAAGATGGTGTTTGTTGTGTATATGGTGACTTGATAGATTTTTCCAGTGGTTATGGTGGATTGGAATGGCCATGGGAGATGGGAGTGTTAGGTGGTGCCATGGGGATCTGTCGGTATGATGGGTTGTGTTCCTGAGAAGGTAAAGGGATTTGTGGCTTAAGTGGTAAATTTACTTAGGGACAACATTGTAATAATAAAAAGTTGCATTGTTTTTTTGAAATCAATTCAAATTCAATAATTAGTTCTGCACAATTTTTGGTCAGACGAGTGTCTCAAGCATTGGAGATTCGGAGTCTAGTTAAAGATCACGAAAATTCGGAACTTTGGGGGAAAATATAAATGGAATTCTACTATGTTTGGGCATCGAAGAGTAAAATACAAAAACTCGTCAGGTTTCAATAGATCATTAGGTTACCCATTTAAAAATAAGAGTCGTTAACCATTCACAGAGTTCGAAAAAAATTATCTGCATAAGCAGAGATATTAGATTGCAACTAAGCAACCCTGACAGCAAATACAAGCAACCACAATGCCGACTAGAGCTCCAGTAATGACCTGGAATGGAGTGTGGCCGAGAAGTTCCTTGAGCTTTATCTGACTGATCGGATGCCCTTCGAACAAGTCCTCAACGATCATATTGAGAACCTGCGTTGATTATTAGCATAGTTTTAAGAAGCAGAAACCACAAGTATATATGATGCGGCAAAACTTTAAGTACGTGCTAGTAATTAAGAGAAATTTTGAATCCAATCAAGCTAATAATAGGTAAAAGTAACCGATACCCACCATCATACACATTTCACATGAGGTAGCAAAATAAAAAGCTTGGGTTTAGATCCCAGAAAAAGCCTCAACTCATAATGCTTAACCGACACATGCGAATACTCTAAAAGAAAAACACTAAAATATCTTCAAAGGAATGAATATTAATCAACACGGTCCTGGGCACATGACTAGTACATATTTGATTTTGGGTAGAGGCCATCACAATATTGGCCATCGATTCATAAATCTCAAGTGTAATACGATATCCCTTCAATTAATATCACAGTTAAGAGTACACAACTAAGTTGCAAAGAAGTTAATAAATTATAGATCATTAGTTGCAAACACTCGGTAAGCTTTAGGGCACTTCACATTACATAAAACCCGTTTTTTCAATCTAAATACATCATGTTGAGAAATTTTCTACCAACATTTCAAAAAGAAGAAAAGAAAGTTCGAGTCTATAGGAAGATATTAGTTAATGAGTGATATGCACACCTAATGCATAAACCTGAAACTTTGCCTAGAGGCTGTCCAAGGTCACATCTTTTAATGCTACAATATAAATAGCCGTGCGCGTAGTGATGGTACTTATTCTAAAGCACGGATTCAGCAAGAGAACTATATAATTCCAAGGAGCTATGCCACAAATTCCACCATGTTGTTGTCTGAACCACTCATTGGAACAAAAGGATGTCTCTAGGAGTACACACCATAAATAAAGCTATGTCCAAAACCTTATGAGTTTAGCTTATGTATCCGTCTCCCTGGGAAACAACAAAAATGGAGAAGGAATGCAATTGATGAAGTGTGCAATGATAGTGAACAGGTACCAAAAGTGGACTGTTCTTGGAATATGGAGTGATGGTGTTCAATGCTTGCTCTGGTGGCAACATAGAAAGTGCTATTGCTAGCACACCCGCGTTTATTGCTGAAGACCCTCAAGTTTCATAGCAGAGGCATGTTTGGCAGATCGGAAATTGTTGCCAGAGGATTTAACTACAATCATACATCTTTTATTGTCTTTGTGAAATAAGGAAAATAATCAAAAGACGATATATATAAAGGATGAAACAGAAGGATCGTGGAAAGTTGAAACTATCTCGCACATCTGCACATTTTCCCATAAAGGTACTAATAAGAACTTTATGACATATCGTCCATAACCCATCCCGAGTTAACACAAAGTAAATCACAGATCCACTTACATCATGCAAGGTACCTAGAATGCATGCTACCTAGAAATATATATATATATATAAGAGAGAGATTGTCATCCAAGAAGATATGATTATACTCCAAAACTAAGAGAGCTAAAGCTTTAACTGCAACCATCATGCTATCGATAGGATGATTTATTGCCTTTGAATCCAACCTGAATTCATGAACTCAATCCCCCTTCCCTTTCAGAAAGATCACCTATATCTAAGAACTATTAGCTTTCTGAGGGGGGAAAAAAGGCTTTGGCTATGTAAAACATACAGATTTGAGGAGGGAAATGTTACTTATCAAAGAGCAGAAAGAACGAAACGAAAGAAGTTGCCAAATCTAGTAAATCTCAGATGATCCTTAAACCAAGCTATTGCCCAGATCAGGGTCACCATAAAACATTGATAACATGATAATAAGTGTAATAACACGGCAAGTTTATGATAAAACAACCGATTTTAGAGGTGATCATAAAGAATTGCATTCTGAAACCGTTTCCATTCAAAAGAAATTTATACTACCACTAATCACCATGCAATCGTTGCAAAACAAGCTGGTATTTATGGTGTATGACTACTAGAAAATTCAGTCGAGCAAAACAAACACATGGACAAAACCCTAGCTCCTCACTTTCATAACCTTTACAATCTCACTATCACAGACACGGGATGCCTACTAATCAACCAAAAACCATCTCCAAACAAAACCGTGGTAGGAAATCTGGACAAAA
>BRYF01000018.1:782812-785312 GCA_030159135.1 Actinidia polygama
TCTAACATCAAATCACAATGTGGTTTGATTAAAAAATTATGTGATACATTTAAAGTAGTGGCTCTCTCTACTTCAACCAATCACAATAATAGTAGCGTCCACCTAAATTGCCAAATATATAAACATAATTACACTTATTGATACACTATCATGTTACACTGAGCATTTGATAAAATAGAGTTATTCATAAAAACTCATTTTTATAGGTAACTAAACCCCCCAAAAATGTATTTTTGACAATTATGCATTTTTTTTCTTCTGGTTATTCCCAACCCATCTAATAAAAGAAAAAAACATGTAACTTCTCCGTCACTTTTCTTTTTTTCTATCTTTTCTCCTCTTCACAAATTCATGATCCACATACAACATTCAATATACCTACATATTGCGACAGAGGTACACGAGATTGAATTAAATCTCAACAACGAAGTCGTTTTACAACCTCCTAAGAGTTTCACTACTTTTATAGTTATCTTTTTAAACCAGTCACAAAGAGCAACGTTGTGTACTCTAACAAATCCCTTCCTCACGATGACGCTCCCGCAACTCCAACCCAAGATATATTCGCTTTATTATTATTTGTCAGATCATGTTCCGCCATTCACCTAAAATCTGTAAAAAAGAATTACACAATTTTGACATACATGTGTGGGAAGGACCTAACAATTCCCAAATCGTTATTGTCTCCTATCATTAGTTAGTAGTTACGAGAGCGCTTGCATAAAAAACGCACTCAAAACAGAACAGGGGAGCGGTACCTTCGGGTTGTGATTTTTTGCTTACACTATCCCGTGGGACTAAAACAGAAGTTCTTTTAGGCATTTCGTCAAACACGTTGCTGATGATGAATGTCTATCCAGTGTATTCCACGTGCCTGCTTCCACAATACTTTAAAAAAAGTCGAAAGAAAACATGTTGACAGAGTACGAAACGTCAACAACTCAGAAATCCAATTGCGCGCTATAATTGACATCCAAAAACCTATTTTTTGAGCACTAGCTAACGGTGCAAGTTATAAGTAACTCATCAAGTAGTTTGGTTTAGGAAAAAAAAGTAAGTCTACAGTCACAGCAAATGTTTATCGCATTTGTTACCGTACGTACTAAAACGATATCGTTTTGGTGTAAAAAAACAAAAACGACGTCATTCAACTAAAAGCTGCATTTTTTAAAAAATCAAAACGAAATGTTTATTCCCCTTTGTTTAATTTTGCAAAAAAAATGATATGAAAATGGAAAAAAAATAATTTTTTTAATTTGATTTTAGAAGAAAGAAAAAAGAAAATGAGTAAGATATTTTAAATAAACAAAGAGAAAAGAAAGACGGAAGATTTTAAAAAGAAAATTTCAAAATAAAAACTTGTTTTCCCTTTCAAAACTATGAAACAAACAAGGGAAGGTTAGAATTATTTTTCATTCTTTTCCCTTTCTATCCTTATAGGTTCCAAACAAATCCTAAAACTTCTCTCTTTACGTGAAAATTTGTTGCTTTGTGTGGTACATGTATTAGATTAGAGGGTCTCTACTAACTTTTAGTTTATATCACTTTTTTGAATAATGAAAAAGCCATTAAATTAAAAGATATTTGAACTAAGATTCATAGAATTAAAATTTATGAGTGAGAATTTAATTATTAAACAATATTGTCTTTTCTTTATAACTTAAAATATAAAAGACAAAAAAAATATTTCAAATTAGATCTCACCTCTCTCTACTCAGCCAAACAACCATTACCGCCACCGTCACACCGCCATCGCCGTGCCACATCATCGCCATCACCGTTGTATCACTGCCATCACCACTGTCAAATCTCTCTCTCTCTCTCTCTCTCTCTCACACACACTTAGATCTGAGATTTAAAACACCACCACGACCTCCACCACCATCGCCCGCCACAAGGTCACACTGCTTTCCCCGCCGTTACTACCACACTGAAGTTGCAGTCATCACCGCCTTTTCTTCATCACAGAGTCTCAAATCTAAGATTTACAACACCATGGCCTAACACCACCACCATCCGTCTCCATCAATGTGAAATCTCTCTCTTTATAAACACAAATTTTTTATATTTATTTCTTATGTGCTGGTGTTTATTTTTGAAAAAATTAATGATAAACAAATTATATTTTTTATTTTTAAATGAAAAAATCATTACAACTTCAAAATTAAATTTAACTGTTCAAAACAGTTAAATTTATATACAACAATTAATTAAGTTTATGTATTTAAATAACCAAAACTTATTTGTAACAATTGAATATTTATCCATTTCAAATTATTGATTACGTTTTTATTTGAACAATTAAATTTAGTTGTAACATTTAAATTTATTTGTTTGTCCGATCAGTTAAATTTTTCCATTTGAACAGTTAATTTTTTTATAACAGTTAAATTTATTTGTTCAAATGACAATTAAATTTATGTTCAAAAATCAGTTAATTTTATCTATCAGAGTTTGTTATGGTAATAAAATTATTCAAAATTTATAGTTAAGATTTTAT
>BRYF01000018.1:905312-907812 GCA_030159135.1 Actinidia polygama
ATTACACAGCCATGCAACAGCTGGAGAGTGATAGTGCATTAGATTATCTAATTGGTTATATATAGCAATTAATTTTATGTTAAACTGTCAAATGGACGACGAACAAAAATTGAGGGAGCACCCGCGATGGGGCAAATAATTTCACGCCCAGATAAGGTTGCCGTGCTCTAGGCAACCCTAGGGATGGCAATTTCCTCCGCTCCGATCGGGGTGAATTTTCATGATTTTTTTGGAGTTCGGGGCGGGGTTCAGGGATAAAAAAAATAAATTCGGGAACGGGGCTAGGACAGTTTTGTATATTCCCGCCCCGATCCCCACAAAGAAAAAAGAATTCAAAAAATAAAATATAAAAATCTAAATATTAAAAACATGTTTTGATTTATTTTTTTACCAAATTAACTTATTTAATTTAGTTTTTTTTAAAAAAAAAAAACTCAAAAACCTAAAAGCCTTTTATCCCAAATGGGCCTTAAGCTCGCATCACAATAGACCCTTGCCCCAACTTGATGAAGCTTTTAGGCAATTAGGGGCTCAGGGTGGCTACATTACTTCAGCCACTACGTCCCTCTCTCTCTCTTTGCGGCTTCGCCAATCGCTGGCCTCCCTCCGCCGTCACCTCTCATGGTCGTCCGTAATCGCAAGCACTAAGTTCGATCTCCACTCACCATTGCTTTTGAAGCTAGGAATCGACGATGAAGCACCTCTCTCTCTCTCTCTCTCTCTCTCTCTACATGCCAGAAAGGCCTCAAAGTTAGGGATCGACGATGTATAGTTCGATCGGTTGATGTCACTACGGTGCCCACCGCCAAACGGCAGGAAGCAAGCGGTGTTACCTCGGAGATCGATCGACGATGTACGCCTCTCTCCCCCTATCTTCTATTTTATTTATTTATTTTGGATTTATTTTAGGGTTCGGATTCAGGGCGGAAATCCCCGGTCCCTGTTAGGGGCGGGGATTGGGTTATAACAAATTTTCCGCCGGGGATCGGGGCGGAGACGGGGATTGTAAAAATTTTGGAGATCTGGAACGGTAAGACCAACCTCCGGCCAACCCCTGCCCCATTACCATCCCTAGTCAACCCCTCAATACCCTTATGATTGAGTAAAGAAAGCAAGAACGTGCCAAAATTACGTACGAACTTACTAGAGAAGTTCTGAAAATTCTAGTAGAAAAATGAATTGACCAAAATTACCCTATTTAAGGAGGAGTGAAGAACAAATAACAAAAACTGTTTACAATTTATAAGAGAGAACGTGTACGCTCTCTTATTACAAAATATCAAAAAAGCAATCCAACTCTTGTCCAATTCCCCAAATTGAGATACTAGCACCCCATGAAAGCTTCCTCTAGCCGCATTGAAATTGACATCAGTGAGGGATAAAACACTGCATGCCTGATGTTCTGATTGTCCGAGTATACAAAGAAATGTTTGGCACTGTTCTCATACCACTGCAATGAAGGCCTGTGCTTCTCCAACAAAGTTAGGTAATCCCTTCCAGTGATAGCTCCACCACCTAAACCTGTAAATCGAAGTCATTCAGAACAAGGATAACTTTCCAATCTTATATAACAACGTACCACAGCAAGTTTTCATTCTATGGTTGTGTCTGGATTAGGGATTTAGTAGAGGAAAAGGAAAGGAAAAAGTGAATGGATCCAAAAGCTCAGATTTAATCTTTTTCCCTAACTTTTCTTTTCCCTCTACAAATCCTCCCTAAATGCTTGATCCAAATGCAGCCTAAAAGAAAGCTCCATCCTCTTTATTGGTAAGTGAGCATTTTATTACCAAAAAAGAGAGATGCAATGAAATTTAAGACACGGCCTGAATGCTTACACAGACAACCTAGTTTGTCACAAAGCTCTCTAAAAAGCCTAGCAAGGCTAGCATACAGAAATATCCCCTCACAACCCCAAGAGGCTAGGCCAAAAGCCACGAAAGGAACAAAACATAACCTCCCACAAATATAATCTCGCCTCCCCTTCCTATTATAAACTGGGTAGATTTCATTTCCTCCTCCATCTTCTCTCTTTAATCAGTTAGAGCATAGGGTATAATATAAATTGGTTAATATCAAACAGCAAAAAATGACTAAAAGATAAACCAAACTGACATACCTTCTGAAAGGACGAAGTCCATTCCCATAGAAATTGATACCAACAAATATCTTATGGCCCAGGCTTCGAGCACCATTGCTGGTGGTACCAAGGAGCAGCTCCAGAGTAGAATGTATCCATTTCAGAGGAGCATTGGGACCAGGATGCTGAGGACTGGAGAAGTCACAAGTCATGAGCGAAAAGCCATCAACAGCATGTCAGCATCACTCAAGTTTCTAAGATCTTCTGGCCCAAAATCATGCTCTTGATCGAAGCTTCTCCGAATATGGTGGGCCAATGACGTACACTAATTGTGAATGTTGCTTACTGCTCCCCTCTATGCTAACAACATGCAGTTCTTGTCCAATATGCTTTTCAAACTGAAGTACCTAGACTTGCAAAGAA
>BRYF01000018.1:965312-972812 GCA_030159135.1 Actinidia polygama
TTGTAAGTGGAATGAAAGTCTATGAATCTCAGAACAAAAAGTATCCCAATCTGCTTCATTTTATCTTCCTCTCATTGTGCAATTTTGCACATCTTCAATCTTTCCTCCAAAGATGAAGCCGCAATGGGGTTAAAGGGGGCCAGAGCTACCCGGATGCCCCAAAATTTTGACTGTTCCACTGCCCTACCAGAGTTCTCTTTCCCCTCCATATAATAAAATGGCTGGTTTTTGAAACTTAGTTAATGATCAAATAAGTTCTACGGCAATGTAAAGCATGCATTGCGTTGGTTACAGGCATAATGATGGGCATATGTTAAAACAAGAGCTTATTTTTTCAGTTTGTCATGTTCCATATTACAATACTCATTTGATGTATAGTCTACAACAAATGTCAGAGATCAAGTCTGGCTTTGCTACTGCCTGCATAGTGGAAGTGCTTGAGAGTACTAGAAGCGCTTCTTCTCTCAGCTTAACGAAGCCGCGTTGTGGAGGTGCTTCTTCTCTCGTCTTTCATGTTTTTAATTTAATTATGCTATTGCTTTTGTTTTAGTTATGGGTTGTTGTATCTGTATTCATATGATATGTTTTACCGTTTCAAATTTGTGCACATCTCCAAGTTAAAAGCATCTGATTATGTTCGGTAGCTAACTCGTTTCATTAAAATGCCAAGAGAATTGGTGATTTTGGTGGGTGGCATGCTTAAACAGGTACACGGAAGGTCTTGCCAAATGATGGTTCAATTAAATGTGTTTTTGTAATTGATGAATATGCTAATCATATTATATTCTTCTGATAGAAAACTAGTCAGGTATCGTGGAATAGAAGACACTTAAATTCCGTGAGGTTTGGAGTGGGTATGTCTCTATTTTGATGGATCAAATTTTGGTTTGGATTCAAGTTGATATGAATGGAAAAAATTATGGCAAGTATCTTCTTTTTCAATATTATGGTCGATGTGAAAGAATCGCACTGATATTGTTTTTAATAAGATTGGATTTGATTAAAGTTATGGAAGCATTTGGGTGAAGATCAAACTAGATATCAAGTTAAAACATGTGAATGACTTCATTTACTTGCTTAAAATGAGGAGTTACGTGTTTTTTTATGTGTACCAGTTCTTTTATCAACCGTTGGTTGGAACTTGGAGGAGCAGATGCTGGGGGAGTGCTCCTGGGGTATGTGTTCAGATGGATAAAACACAACATTGTTTTGTAGGGTTCTATTGTAGCGGTGAATTTCTATCTTATTGGTATTCATGTGTTGTTGCTTTTTACTTTCCTTTTTCTTCTTTTTTTTATGACATTTCTTTTTACTAAATAAACCCAATTTTGGTGATAAAAGTGTTAGCAGAGATGATATTATAGAAAGTTTCTAAAGTAGAATTACGTATTTAAGTGGTGGATGGGTGTGTGCAATTCGTCTCTACTTGAAAAAATACCTGTAACGATGTTTGTGAAAATGCATATATAGGACGCGAACGCGATTGCCTCATTTTAATTTCTTTATAAGTAATAGATTTTAAGGGTGAGATTAGACTATTAGTCTTAAGGGATTTATTTTAATCATGTTTTAGTATAAAAATTAAACTTTAAATTAATAGTACATCGGGATAGTTAATTCCTAAAAATAGAGGATTAAGAATCAAATGGGGGTTGATATTATTAATTATATCTATCTTTTCTTTACGAGTTTGGAACACACTGGCAATGTTTGATAACAAAGTTGTTTGATAAAAATATAAGTGTTGAATTGAAACATTCATCAAATTAAAGTCTAAATCTAATTTATATGTTTAATAAAATTTATTTATTATTAATTTTTTTAATTTATAAAAGAAGTTGTTAGCCTAAAAGGCAACCCAAGAGGAGGGTGAATTGGATTTTTCAAAAATAATTATAATTAAAATTTAATTAAAAATTAATCTACTCAATGAAACAACAGTTCAAGATGTTTGTAATGCAATATAAGCAATAATAAAATGAATGCAAGGCACAAGAAGGAAGACCAAGAATTACCGAGGTTCAACCACAACTTGTAGTTTACGTTCACTTCAAAAACCTCCTCGAAGTCTTCTTACACTATACAATCACCAATTATAGAGTATGTGCTAATTTACTAAGTGCTCAGCTCACTTCTACATAAGAACTTCTTTCAAGTTCTACCAAGTGGTTTTGTCCAAGACTTACTTCAACTTACAAGTGTTTTGCTTATACAAGAGAACACTCAAACTCTCACTCACAAGTGTATATATGTGTTTATACAAGTGAAATACAAACTCTCTATCTAGAGTAGATGGGGATTGAATAGCTCACTAAATGCCAACTCTTGAGGACAAAAGAAAATTTTTCAGAAATGTAAGGAATTGTCAGCCCTTTATGATCAAACAATGGAATGGTCTTTTGTTTCTATATGCATTAAATGCATTTGAAGATTTGTATTTAAGGCCCTGAAGTTAGGTTATCCGTTGGTGATAGTTGAAGCTCATTTAATGCGAGTTCAGACATTTCAGCATTTAAAATTTAGTCGTTATGTGTCGACACCTTGCTTCACGTGTCGACATTTCAAGCATTTGTCTGTGGTCTGCTTTCATGTTCTACCAAGTAGTTTTGTCCAAGATCTACTTCAACTTACAAGTGTTTTGCTCATACAAGAGAACACTCAAACACTCACTCACAAGTGTATGTGTATTTATACGAGTGAAATACAAACTCTCTATCTAGAGTTGATGGGGATTGAATAGTTCACTAAATGTCAACCCTTGAGGACAAAGAAAATTTTTCAGAAATGTAAGGAATTATCAACCCTTGATCAATCAATGAAATGGTCTTTTGTTTCTATATGCATAAATGCATTTGAAGATTTGTATTTAAGGCCCTGAAGTTAGGTTATCCGTTGAAGGTAGTTAGAGCTTATTTAATGCGGGTTCAGACATTTCAGTATTTAAAAATTTAGCCGTTATGTGTCAACACCTTGCTTCATGTGTCGACACTTCATGCGTTTGTCTGTGGTCACTGCTTTCATGTGTCGATACTTCAAGCCTTCATTCTTTAGTTCTTGTCTTTTGTCTCCATGTGTCGACTCTTGATCATCCATTTCTCAAACTTTGGTCTCTTTCTTCATGTGTCGACTCTCCAAATTCATGTGTCAACACCTCTATTACCAGATTTAAATCTTAGTACACTGTATTCATGTGTCGACTTCTCAAAGCCATGTGTCGACACATTTGTTACCAGATTCAAATCTTTGTACAATGTCTTCATATGTCGACTCCTCAAAGCCATGTGTCGACATCTTTGTTACCAGATTTAAATCTTTGTACACTGTCTTCATGTGTCGACTCCTCAAAATCATGTGTCGACACTTCTTGCACATAATATTCTTCCATGTTTTCCTTGGCCAACTGAGTTTCAAACACTTCCAGATCTTCAAGGGGTCTTCTCTTTGGGATGAATATGATCTCTCAAGGACTTCAGTTCAGTGATGTTCATCAATGATTTCTTCAATTCAATTTGGATTGAATTCTTAATTTTTGATCCAACTACAATCATACTTCATACGCTCCATGGACACACATTTATAAATTCAGTAGAATTAAGTAGCTCTCTTGCTAATTAAAAATTTAAAAAATTTTAACACATATTTTAAGAGGCACTTGAAATATTAAGTGATACACAATATTGTTATCAAACCAACTTAATTCAGTAGAATTAAGTAGCTCTCTTGCTAATTAAGATTTTTAACATACATTTTAAGATATACTTAAAATATTAAGTGATACACAATATTTTTATCAAACTAATTTAATTCAATTTCACTTAATGCATTCAGCTTAAGTGCTGAATTGAGTTATCAAATAATCTTTTAATCCATACCTTAATTTTTACACTATAATATAGTTAAAATAGCTCCACAAGACTAATAATTTAATCTCATCTTTAAAATCTGTTATCAAATATACAAACCATAATATTTCACAATGACTCTCTTCACTCTTACATTTCATTTTTACCACATTTCATACCATCAATTCTTTGGTATAATTTGCGTGCACCTTCCTCGCTAATACAAAATAAACTCTCGCTGCACCAGGCCTATGATCCTCTCCATTATAAGTTATAACTAAGAGAAATACATTACATTAAAATTACATCGTTTCACTATTTATTTGACACGTATAAAAAATATTATTTTTTAATAAGTATATTTAATATTTTTCATCCAAAATTAACAATGTTGCTAAATGGATCATTTTCATCTCTAGTGCAATTTTTTATTTTTTATTTTAATTTTTCAATTTATATTAAAATTAAAAAATTTATTTTTATTTAAAAATACCAAAATCTATATTCATCCAAAATTGAATATTTTACTTTTTCTTAATTTAGACTTTATTACTTTTTTTATAAAAATAAGTTTTTTTTTTTACTTTTTAAAATTATCTAATTAATACGGTTAGATTTCTTGTAAAACGACGTAGTTTTAATATAAAATAACGTAATTTTAGTGTAATATAGATTGACAAAATGTTTTTAGTTGGGATTTTGGGTGTGTTGTGACAACAATATTGTGTCCGCCACGAGTTTAATGATGTGATCAGGATAGCTTATTCTATAGTTTTCATTGAATAAACCAGCTAAAAAAATATAAATTATTTGATTAAAATCAATAACCACACAATCGAGCAAGACTCTTTTTCAAAAATACGGATGAGAAGTATTTGAGAATAGACTAAAAGTAAAATGTGATTTGATCATGTGATAATCGATGTCTGATCAATATAACTTTTTATATGGATGCGTTACTCGTTGAACGGTTCTAATCACATTATTAAGCCCGAATCGGACCCTACATTGCACTGGCAAAACACACACCCAAACCCTAACCCTAATTGCTGTCTTACTCTCTCTCCTTTGTTTTTCTAGAGATGTTGAAATCCCACCTTTTGTGATTTCTATGGAGGTGACTTATCAAACGGGTTGGTCGGTATGGATACGGCATGTTAAAACTTCAGTACGGGTATAGTGATGGGCCGAATCAGGGCCACTATTTTTGGGACACGAGCGTGGCACAACACGTTTATGCAAGCAAAAATTTAATGATTTTAAATTTTTGGACGCATTAAATTCATTCATAAAAAAATAATGGTATAGCATGGCACGAGGTACGAATAGGCCAGGCTAATACACTGTATTGTGCCTAAATTTTTATCAAATGATCACGACATAATACGAAAAACGATGGGTACAAAAATAATTAGACCGGGCCAACACAACATGGTATGTTTGATACCACTAGAGGTGAGTTAAATAAGATGAGATTTTGACTTCCAATTTTATTTATGTGGGTAATCATAAATGAAGTGTGACCAAAGCTATACGGTGATCCGAGAACACTGAAAAATTACTTTCCATTTCTTAATTTCCGCCTGATGCCGCTGGAATTGGGAGAGAGAAAGAAACAACAGAAATTGGAATTTGGAGGCTCCAATCCCCCCTGGTGGCGAGAGGTGGTGGTTCCCGTCTCATGCAACCGCACATGTGGCGCACCTCTGCCTTAACTATCTGTGAATTGACTATAATACCCCCAATCTCTTCTCTCATTTACAAATACGTCAACAGGCCCATTTTTATGACTAAACTATTAAATGTCACTACGAACCAAAGTGATAGGTTATTAAGTTATGGGAAATGATTTTTATGCTCCCTTTTACTAAATAGATTTTATTTTTTATCCTTATAATATTAGTTTCGATTAAGGCCAAGTTTGGAGTTTAGTGAACTTTTTTCGCTGTATGATCAAAATTTATAATTTTTCGATTTCTCTTTACAAGAAGAGTTCGGAAGTGTAAAATTTTTTATCTAATTTTGACAAAAAGTCACTAATGACAATAAAAATAATTTTTTGGTCTTTAGTGAACTTTTTTCAAATGAATTTTTTTTTATATTTTCAAACTCCTCTGGTCAAAAGAAACCAAAAAATATAAAATATTGAACAAACAATGAAAAAAGTTCACTAAAGGCCAAAAAAAAATTCAAAATACTCCAAACAGAGCTTAAATGCCTTAGCTAACCCTCCCCCCAAAAAAACATAAAAGTCCAGGTATGGAGAGAGGCAATTTTGGTAATTGACAAAAGTATTAAGAACATTATTATAATATTAAATAATAAAGATAAAAAATAGAATGTATTTAGTAAAAAGTGGAGTACAACCAATAGTGATAGGTACAAATCCTCACAAAACAAGTGGGATTCGCCCTAATTAGGGTTTTCACGCTTTTTTAAAAATCCTAATTAGGGCGGGTCTCACTTATTTGTGAGAGGGCAAAATATGTGAGTCTTGTACACACCAATTTTTGAATATGTACCAATCATTATTCAGTACAAAAATGGTTACCTAACTTATTTTTTCAGGGAGGACTTAAAAAGGATAGAAAAAGACAAGGGGCAATTAAGTCAATGAAAAGAAATAGATTCAAAAGGGTGACAGACCTCATTGTCCACGTGATTAGATTCCCCGCATCAGGCAGGTTCTGTGATTCCTTCACTTATGAGAGCTGCTACGCGCCCCCCTCTGACAAAAAACTCTCCTAGCCCCACCCCAAAAATACCATTATGCCCCCCCTCCACCCTTCTCCTTCTCCCTCTCCCTCTTTCCCTTTGTTTTTTAAGTTTTTTTTTTTTTTTAACTTCAGTTTTTTTTTTAATTTGTGTTTTTTATTAATCAGTTTTTTTAATTTTTTACCATATTGCCCCCCACCCACCACTGTGCGCGCACGCTCTCTCACTCGTGTTTTTTTTTAATTTTTTCAGATTTGTGGATTTTTTTTAGTTTTTTTTCATTAGTTTTTTTTTGTTTTTGTATTTTTTCAGTTTTTTAATAAATTTTTTTTTAATTTTTTTTTAATTATAATCTTTTGTTTATTTTTTAGTGGTAGATTTTGAAAGTCATTATTTGTAAAAATTTTAAAAAGTATAAAAATATGAATTAAAATATTAATTTAGTCATGTGTCAAAAATTTAGTCAAGGGTTCGGGGATAATCTAAAGGGAAGGGTTCTATTTTTTAACCAGTTTTTTTAATTTTTTATAAAAAATTAAAAAATCTATTAAAAAAAGAAAAAAAAACTAATGAAAAAAAACAAAACTAATGAAAAAAACTAAAACTAAAATAAAAATACACAAAACTGAAGAAAAAAATAAATTAAAAAACGAGAGAGAAAGAAAGAAATTTGATAAAAAAATTAAAAAATCTGATTAAGAAAAAATAATGAAATATTTTAATCATATTTTGATAAAAGTTAAGCTCTATTTGGATTTACTAAAAAGTTAAATTCTTTCGTTTTTTGTTATGAATATAAACTTAGATAAAAAAAATCACCTCAAATAAACTTAAATACTTTTTATTAAAAAAATACACAAAACTGGAAGAAAAAAAAAGCACAAAAACAAAACTTTAAAAAAAAAACTCAGCAAAAAAAAAAAGGGTTTAATTTGGCTGGAGG
>BRYF01000018.1:982812-987812 GCA_030159135.1 Actinidia polygama
TATCCAATCCAGAGAAAACCGAAAAATCCGAGGTGAAACGTCTGAACCGCCCGGCTGTTGCGTATGAGATTGCTGCTTCAGCTGCGTCTTACGCCAAGGACCTTTTATCCCTGGGCTCTGAAACCAAAAAGGAAAGTGATGATTCAGATTCACGAGACAACATAGAATACCCAAAAGAGGAGGGAGGGAGTCCTTCACCTCGAGTGTACAAATCAGAGGTGGCTGCTTACATGGCAGCATCAACTATGACGGCAGTGGTCGCTGCAGGCGAGAAAGAAAAGCAGGAGGCAGCTAAGGCCCTTCAGTCACTTCACTCATCACCATGTGAATGGTTCATTTGTGATGATCCAAGCACGTGTACTCGCCAATTCGTCATCCAGGTAATTGCTTCATTTATATTTCAATATCAGCAATAGCTCTCAAATAGATCTCTTTACATGGAAATTCATATTATGGAATTGTTACATTTTTAAAATACACAACCACCTCCCTATTATTTAGCATCACTAGTGAATTACCGCTACTTATGACACAACAACCAACCCTTATGTATGCTTATGGCACTGCTCAAGTACACGTATATAATAGAAATTTATAGAGTTGCAACCACTACATAAATAAAACCAACATCATATTGCATGTAACTGAGTCAAATTTAACTACTAGGTCCATATCTATAACAACAGAGTTAAACTCTTATCATATATAGTTGCTGGAAAACAGTGTTTTACAAAAAGGTCATATTCTATCTGATTCTGTCTTCAGACTTTTGTCTTCATATTATTAATCCAACATGGGCAATAGCTCTCAAATAGATCTCTTTACATAGAGATCCATGCTACATAATTCTTCAGTTATATGATGAACAAACATCCTTTCCTGTAGAAGGAGATTTGTCATAAGCTTGACATGCTAGTTGTCCACAAATTACAGGGATCGGACTCGCTAGCGTCATGGCAGGCAAATCTCTTCTTTGATCCCACTGAATTCGAGGTAAGCACAACTGTGAAACTCCTAATACATTGCTCGAGTTTTCTTCATACGGTGAAGCCAAGCATTGTGGAAAAGACAGAACCCAAAGCAATTAGTAACAAATAAATAGGTGTTTCTTGCAGGAGACAGATGTGCTTGTTCACAGAGGAATTTATGAAGCTGCAAAGGGAATATATGAGCAATTTATGCCTGAAATTATGGAGCATATGCATAGATTTGGCAAGCGGTCAAAGCTTCAATTCACTGGTCATTCTCTTGGCGGTAGTCTCTCTCTCTTAGTCCACTTGATGCTCTTGACAAGGAAGGTTGTGATGCCATCTGCTCTTCGACCAGTTGTAACCTTCGGGTCACCATTTGTGTTCTGTGGAGGCCAAAAGGTTCTTGACAAGTTGGGCTTGGATGAGGACCGCATTCACTGTGTGATGATGCATAGAGATATCGTCCCAAGAGCATTCGCCTGCAACTACCCCACCCATGTTGCCCAAGTCCTCAAGCGTTTGAGTGGCTCTTTTCGATCCCACCCTTGTCTGAATAAGAAGGCAAGTATCTCCTCACAACTCTTTATTTCTAACCTTTCAGAATTCCTATTGAGATTTTCACGCTTAAATTCGATCACTAAAGTATACCCTCGGAATTTTAACATTTTCCTACAAGTGATCCCACCAGGGACAGTAGGCATCTAGGCTCTCTCAGTTGGAAGAAAGTAATTCCTAAGATAACACCCAATTTCTTGTATATGGTAATGTGTCAGCAAAATTTATGGTAGTTCAGTCCTGAAGGAAGATCAAGGGGCTTAGCGGTTGAGGTGCTCTCTTACTAGGTGTGATGGCCGGGTTCGAGTTTTATTGCTTCGAGATGCAGCTTTCCCTTCCCCTATCCCTTCCTAACGATTGACAAAAAAAAAAACGTGGACGGAACTAGTTCAGGAAATGAACTATTGGGATTCTTGCAAAATCATGTATTTTTACGGGATAAATTTTGGGGAGAAATCAATTATAATGGCAAAGTTAAAGAGATGGGTCCCGCAACTTTCCCGTTAACTAGACAAATAAAAAATACAGGAAGCTTACAGATTTTCTAGTACTCGTGTATTTAACCACAAAAACAAAGTCTACCATTTCTCTTCTCATTCGAAAGGGAGAAAAGCTTATAGCTTAGGACTTTCAGAATTTTATGTTCAGCTTTTCTCAGCAATCTGATGCTTCTCTATACATGCTGTTGCTGTTGCTGTTGCTGCAGAAATTGTTGTACTCTCCCATGGGAAAAATTTTCATTCTCCAACCTGACGAGAAGTCATCTCCTCCTCACCCTCTACTCCCTCCAGGGAGTGCCCTCTATGCCCTCGAAAATACCCACTCAGGCTTTACCCAAACTGCCCTCAGAACCTTCCTCAACTCTCCCCACCCACTAGATACTTTAAGCAACCCTACCGCATACGGCTCAGAAGGTACAATCATCCGAGACCACGATTCGAGCAACTATCTCAAGGCAATCAATGCGGTTATAAGGCAACAAAAAAAGACTGCTAAGAATGTAAAGAAACAGAGCAGTCCCTTGTGGCCAATCCTAACTTCGCAATCTCCACACTCATGGAGCCATGAAAAACATAACCTGATGGATAACAGGATGGTAAAACAGGAGATCATGACTAGTGTCTAAAGTTTCTTCCAGTGTAGAGTATGTGCATATAAGGGCTCGAGTTTGGGTACGATTTTTTCTCTACTCGTGTAGATTTTGCCTAGACTTCGCAGCTGTGATTGTATATGTATGTTGTTCATCAATTTATCAAGGTATAGTTGCTAACACCTCTAAAAAATGTCAATATATACTTGTACAAGCTTTGCTCAAAGATGTTATACAATTTAGAAATACTCTCAGAATGCTCAGCGGAAGTCCTATGTTCTCATCTGTTTACAGAACTGGTTCAAAGCAGCTTCAAACCATTAGCTATCTATAACTAGAGGCTTTCACTCCTAAGCCGAAACAATACATTGGTTATGCAAAGTACCAACAAAAATGACTTGTTTTGGTCCTAAAAAACAAATAGTCAAACTGTTTTAGCCAGCTGGAATCTGTTAGCTTATCACAAACTACGTGGGGTAGGCTTTATGTGTGTGTGTGTGTGTGTGTGGACAGATAATATGTCACTACTTTGAAGCAACAATACAGAAGAATGACTAAATAAAACTTTGAGTTTGCTTGAATATATTCATTTCCTTACCCCAACTTTTCATGGGGTATTCCAGTCTTCACCCACCAGTTGAACCAAAGAGTACAAAACAAAAACTAGTGCACTAAAATTCAAGGCTCAGACGGTGTTTGTACACTATCTGCTAAAGCAGCAAATAATATAATTCCATGCCTCAGCCATAAATTCCCAATTTCACGATATTTTTAAAGAAATGAAGAGGATTTAAATCCCCCAATGGGAGCATAAATTTCAATTGTTAACAAGGCCAGTAAGTACAAAATCCCTTCCAGTCATCATAGCAATTATGCACAAAACCTAAGCATCAAAATGAAGAGAACATTTAAGTACCTACTTGAGGAAAGTTTTGTGAATGACTGCAAACAGCCGGAAAGACAAATCGAAGATCAGCTGGCAAAACATTTCTTCCTGACCAAATGGGACACCAAAAAACAGAAACATGAATCTACAAGGAGAGAGAAAAAAAAAATCAAGAATCAACTCACATGCCTGGATTTTGTACAAAGTGCTTAGCCTTGAAAAAATTTGATTACACATGCTCAGTGGTGGATGTGGCGTGCATTTCAATGCTAATTCTAAAATTAATACATCAAGGAAGATCTGGCGAAAAAGTGACACAGTTCAAAAAGAAGTGGGAGGAGGAAAAGATTCTCTATGTTCATGCAATTACGAACTAGACCTATGATCCAGTACTCTTTTCAGCCATGTTATTATCCCTCCGCAGTCATCTTTTCCTTTATCTCATGAGCGGTGTTGAAGATTCCATCGGTAAGTTTGTCGCATACATAACACTTTTCGCTCTGGGCATGATGCTGTAAATGAAAGTAGAGAGAGTCAAAAAGCTTATAATGTGAAGAAATATACGTATATGGAAATAATATAACACTAACATACATCAAACTTACAAGGCTCGGGAACTTCAAATATTCCCCAAGTATGCTCAGCTACAAAAGAAAGAAAGAAAAAGAGCTAATGACTAAAAATGAACAAATTTGGTACGAGCCAGAAGGTACATGAACCACTTGACAGAAGGTAAGCAGCAATAAAATCGTTGGCGGAAAAAAATTACACACTAGTGAAATTCTATTATTGCTTTAAATTTTACCAATTATCCTGTATGGGAAATGAAATTGATGGAATACCTTCATCTTCTAATCAATTAATCTTCCACCATCCTTTATTTCAATTTTCAGCAAAGACTAAAATATAGTTTTGTTAATCCTTTTTGAATTGGGTATATTACACTCATCTCCCTATACAATGGACCTAAATACAGATAGCCCCGTTTGTTTCGAAGAATTACATTGTCCTCTTTGACAATGAGATCAATTATTTATAAACTATGTTCTCCATTTTGACCACATCTCTTCTCTTTTTCTCTCTGCACTTTTCTCTCTGCACCAAGCCCTGGCCCCTTTCTCTCTACATGAAACCAAATCCACCAACTACCGCCTACCCACCAACTGCCACCTTCCATATGAAACAAAACCAAACACCGACCACCGATCACCAAACACCATGCTCCCTCCCTCCCTTACCAAAATCCACCATTAATGGCATCAATCTGGCTACCTTGCCCCCTCTATTTGCCAAACAAACCCACCAACTAACTCCACTAGCAACCTTTTCAAGCAATAGAACGACCAACTCTGTTGCATGAGCCATATGTTTGCCGCATCATGTTGTCATTTTGTAATGTTTTAATGATTACAACTCTCTCTCTCTCTCTCTACCGTCGCGAAAATCGATTGAGCCCATCTTCAATGATGGTGATGGGTTTCACCTTTGGTTGGTCGTT
>BRYF01000018.1:1000312-1002812 GCA_030159135.1 Actinidia polygama
TTTGTCTAAAAACTCATTAGTTTATCTTGAATTCATATAAGAATGTTTCCCTTCCGCAGTTATCAACAGACAAAATAGTAGGCCAGTTGAAAACAACCAATTCAGTGCACCTACATCCAATCATACCCACAAATTCACTCATTAGTTTCCCACTTTACCTCTACTTCAATATTGACTGTGAACATTTAGGGTTTGATTGCCTGATTTTTCATAGCACACCAATCAGGGGTGCACACCTTCTTGTCATCTAACAACCAAAAGAGGCAATTTGGTCCAGCTACCAATATTCCTTCTTTTTTGACGCACTAGAGACTGAAGCCAGAGAAAATTACCAAGTGTAATGTCTAGACTTGCTCACTCTAGAAGGGGTCTAACTGGTAACGGGGGGAGACAGGCATTCTTGAAGCTCATTCGAGTGTTTATTCCTGAGGCTGTCAACCAATTCAAGAATATCCTGCATGTTTGACTCCACCTCAAGGTCCTTAACGCATTGATAGCCCTGTCACCAAGCAAGCTCCCAATTTGATCGCTCATAATTCAGCTCCTGTAAATGATTTTCTTGATCTTTAGACAATAATGCATACACATTGATAGAAACACAAGTCAAAGGAGGGAGGCTCCACTTGACAGAGGTAGACAATAACATGTCGGGAACAAAGTTCAATAGAGCACCTCAACCCATTAATAGCCCTTTGAATAATAAGGTCAGGATTCTCCCTGTACCATATAGTCAGGCTCATGTAGGCTACTTCACCATAACCAAAGATGATCAAAAGTGCACATGAGAACCATTCCCCAATTATCACGACCCAATCCCCTTTGCAACATATCTCTTGGCAAAGAATAGTCCCGAAGAGCATGCATTGTCAGATGGGGGGCCCTTAGAAGTTTTTCAACTGAGATATGCAGATTGCACAGAAAAAACAAATACTATGTTTCCACCTAAAACAATCTCAATGTAACACCCTAGTCCTTCCCTTTTTGCGTTTTATGTCCTTGCTAATCATTCCTGCCTTGCACACATTTAGAATTTTTCTCTTTCAACTATGATGTTCAAACTTCAAGTATATCTCATTGACCATTTTCTTACACGTAAGCGGTAAGCTATTGCCCATTTGGGATAATTTTCACTTGAGATAGATTGATTTTGTCTTTAGCAAACCTTTTTCCATCTTTTGATCAAAATATTTTACTTTTCTGATTCATCTTTCGTAGACAAGTTCAGAAAAATCCATCTCGATTAATTTGGATTTTAGCGTCTTTGTGATAAAATAAATAAATAAATATGACCCATAAAAATAAAAACTTTGATCAAAAGATCGAAAAAGGTTTGTTAAAGTCAAATTTAATCCGACTCGAGTGAAAATCATTCCAAACTGGGCCTTCGTATGCGATACATGTTAGTGACTTGGCATGAACTTCGAATTATCAAGAAATAGTCACATTATTCATTGAAAGCTTGTCAGTTGTCATCAGTGCGTATTGGAGTGAGTTCTTGTATTAATCAAGGTGCTTAAATCAACTTAGTTAATGTTCTTGACGGTATTGTTCCTTATGGGTTTGTTTCAATTCAAATTTTAACTTGCTAAAAAAAAATTAATCAATTACAGATTTATGTTATTCGCGACTACATCTAGGACTTGTTGTCTCATTACCTTTCATACTTACTGATTCAACACCTCTGACCTAACCTGAACATCTATATAATTATTCTTCCACCCAACAATATGATAAATTCAAAATTACGAACGATAAGCAAAAAAGTTCAACACAATGAAGCTAAGAATACAAAAGAACAAAAGTTCAAGGAATCGAAACCCTAACCTTATGAATCGGTGTTAGAAATCGTTGGCTTGCGTTAGAGAGGGAACGGGTTTTAGCTATGGTTATTGAATTTGATGGAATTGTACGGTTAGTGTTTTCCCACTTTTTATGGGTATCGCCCGAGCAAGTATCAAAATTTCGTTTTAAAGTGTCGTTTCGGTTCGCTCGAAAACGGAAATATTTTGAAAATATTTTAAAAGTGATAAATATTAAAATAATAAAATACAATATCTCGTATAAAAATATATATCATTTATAAAAAAATTTAAATTTAGGTTAATACAACTTATTATTTAGGTATATAGCATTGTGTTTTGGTGCATTTTTTTATGTTTTAACGTGTTTTGATCATAATAATAGTGTTTCGTTATTCTACTAATATTTCGCTTCAATCTTTTAGGAAACGGAAACGTTTCGACCGTTTCGATGAAAACAAAAAGAAATTTTATTCCTTGCGCCCAAGTAATTTCTCTAGCTCGGATTGTAATTTAGGTCAATTTCATTGATCTTCTTGACGTATTTTTACAATTACAGTCATTTTTTTATAATTGCTATTCAATTTTATTTTTAAAATTATTATTAAAATTTTTTACTAAAATTATTTTTTATAAAAATGACTAGATTGCCCCTTAAATATAAGTATTCTAAATTTATTTTCTTAATATAATATAAATAA
>BRYF01000018.1:1012812-1015312 GCA_030159135.1 Actinidia polygama
AGGTGATAATTGAGTGGAGTCCCATTTCCATGGTCCGGGATTGGTGTTGGTCTGTCAGAATGTGTGGTTGCTAGAAATAAAGATAATAATTTTTTGCAGTTGGACCCACTTATCATACAAAAAAAGTCGTGAAATGGAACACACTCCAATAAATTACAAAAATAGAAATATAAGAACAAAAAGCTCCCAAACTCCGAAGAGAGAAATAGGGAGAAGGAAAAAATTGGTGTGGACTACTTCTGCGTTTCTTCATTTTCTACAACTCGGTATAATTGTTTATTTGGAAGGTGCTTAATTAGTCTTCAGATAGGGACATCCGTAAGTTTGATCCATGGCTATTGTAAGTTTACCAATCTCATTTTGATTTAAGGCTGTTGTAGCTTGCATAAATTTAGTAAGGAAACCGAACAGCAAATATTGTTAGTTCTCTTGGTTGGAACTCTGCAGGCTTGACATCAACATTTATAAAACCTCCTTTGAATAGTATATTGAAAGGTTTTGTACAGTGTTTCTAGAGTTGGTCTTTGAGCTACCTTGGCAACATGCCCTGTGCTTACTAGTTGCTGCAAATTTGATTTACAGCGAAAAAGAGTTAGACACATGCCTTGATGACAGATAAAATAGTATGGACTTATTGATTTCTTCTTTTTACTTTCTTGATATATGAAACTCTAAGCCCTTAGTGCTTTTAGTTTACTTACGGATGCTTGGGGATTCTAAAGTAAGACATTAGGTCCTATTCTCACAATTCTTTACCAACTTGTAAAAGTGTAAAATGTATTTTTTCTGTGTTATTGATAAACATCACTGGTTGGTTCTAAAAAACGTGTAATTTGTAATTCTTATGTAACTATATGTATAGGTATATAGTTATATGAAATTGGCCACCAACTCATATAAAATTGTAAGCTATTAGGGAGAAGGTTAACTTCATTATTTATATTATCAACACACTTTGTCACGTGTGGCCATACTCTCTTCCACAAGCGAGCCAAATGCGTGAAAGCATTTTCGTTATAGATAGGCGGTGAAGTTGAACACAAGATCTATTGTCTGCTCAAATATCATGTGAAATTGGTGACCGCCAACTCGTCTAAAAGTTAAACCTTTTAGAAAGGGGTAACTTTATTTAAATTCTCAACATTCTCCCTTACGTGTGATCATGCTCTCTTCTATAAACGGGCTAAACACATGCAAGCATTTTAATTATCAGGTAGGTAGTGAAGTCTGATCACATGATCTATTACCTGCTCTGATAACTTGTGAAATTGGTGACCACAAACTCATCTAAAAGCTTAAATTGTAAGAGAGGGGTAACTTTATTGTTATTTATATTGTCAACAAGTTATTGAGTGATTGTTTCCTATTATTTTTTGGAATTTCCGAGTCAACATGTGCATATCATGTCCATCCATGTTTCTTAGAGTGCAACAATCTAAGAGGAGAAAAAAGCAGATGCTAGCTAGCTTATTGTATTGGGAATTGGGATTACAACTACTTTCATCTTATAATTGGACATGACACTTGAACTACATGATAAAGTTATGGCATGGAAGTAAATTCCAAACATTGGGGGTTCAACAAAGCAACGATCATGTGGTACATAGGCTTTAGGTTTTATTTACTTGTACTCACTTATGAATCCTTTTTGTTTTTAGCTTTGTTAAAAAGGATCGAGTGGTCCAACCTAAAATCAATTGACATTGAGTGGAGTAGTCTTTATATTATATATGCTAAGCTTGAATGTCTTAAGTTAGCGGTGTGAGACCAATACTTGTAACACTCCTCCGCACGTACAACTCGGATGCACGTAGAGGTGCAACAATAACAACAATGGAAACAATGACAACGGAAACGACTTGGGCAAAAACTTGACCCATGTGAGACCTACACAAGACCTAGCTTTGATACCATGTTAAAGAGGAACGAGGGATCCAACTTAAAACCAATTGACAATAGGTGGAATAGCCTTTGGATTATATATGCTAGGCTTGGATGACTTAACTAAGCGATGTGAGACTAACATTTCTAACACTCCCCTGCACGTGCAACTCGAATGCACATGGAGGTGATGGCAACGACAACGGAAACAAGGACAACAACGGAACAACTAGGGCTGAAACTTGGCCTACACGAGCCACGTAAAATCTAGCTCTGATACCATATTAGAGAGGATCGAGGGGTCCAACCCCGAACTAATTGTCAATAAGTGGAGTAGCCTCTAGATTATATATGCAAAGTTTGGGTGTCTTAAGTAAGCGACGTGGGACTAACACTTTTAACAAGTTTTATTCTTCGGCCATGAATGCATGCTAGCACTTACCACTGTTTACTTTGGCTTATTTCCGGAATGCTCGACTGCTCCTTTCTTAAAAGAGGAAAATTGCAACACTGAGTGGGGGATGTAGCGTGCGTTTAATATACATTTCAATACTAACCTAGGTTGTGGGAAGTTGCAGAAGTTAATATTGTAGTTATCTTATGTTGAAGAGTAAGGAAT
>BRYF01000018.1:1082812-1085312 GCA_030159135.1 Actinidia polygama
ATTTATAGAGTAATTTAGATGATTTGTTATTTACTACGAAGCACGTACACAAAAAAATAGTCTTTAAATATGTGTCCAACACAAGTCTTTTATTTAATGTTTTTTGGTCACTTAGTTAAAATTATCTCTCAATGGGTCAATATGGCCATCACTCTTGTAAGAGTTTTGATCTTGCTAGCAAGAGTTATTGTATGGAGTCCGGTCCAACTGGGAAGTTATCAATCGTTCTAGCTGAAAACGACGTTCATCTACTTAAGATATCAATTGTTCTAGCTGAAAACAAGAGTGTCATTGTATCGAAGCATTACTCTTGTTTCCTTTAAACGACTGGATCTAATCCTTGGGCATTATTCCACTGATTCCTTTAAATGTCTGGATCCAGCTGTTTACAAAGCCACACATGAGAGACAAATGAGGGAGGGAGGCCGACCAGCCGGCCCAACTCGCTAGCGGAAACCTCTTCTCTGGCTAGCCACTACCCAAGCTCACCTTCTCTTCCCCTTTTGCTTTTACCGTCGACAGAGGAGAGAGAGAGAGGAGAGAGAAAAATAGGGAGGGCCCATTCTAGAGAGAGAGAGCTTGAAACCCTCCCATGGACAATCTTCATAACCTCCGGCCACCTACCACGCCATCACCACCACTGCGATCAGCCACCTCCAGTCACTCATTCTAGCCGCACTTCACCACCACCACCACCACTGTGGCCCCAACTACTGCTGACCAAATTGGCACAATCCACCATCACCACTCCCTTCCTCAGCCTCCTAGAACCCTCTGGGAGTGTTGGGTATCGCTAAAAATTGACGGTATAAACTATTTGAAATAAGAATCTGAGTTAAGAATCTGAGTTGTTAGATTATTATGTGGGTAATGTTCTTGAATTGTGTGTTCTATGCCTTTAAGTGCTTGAGTTTATGTTTACAAGTACAATTATCTAATTAGGTCATTTATATGACTTTATATTATGTTAGCATGTTTGTTTCTTGAAACGCTTGACTTATTTATCCGTGATGAGACACGATAGGTACGTAGAGCCTTACCCGTATTTTTCCTTGGATTCAAGTTCACTATAACTTAAAAAAACTTTTGCCCATATTTTGGGGTCTCTCTCACATATGCACTCTTTCACATACGCGGCAGTTAGTTTTGTTTATTGACTAATGATCTAGATTGTTAGGAGGTTGCAGTTGGCCTTTCGATTGTGAGCCAACATTGAGGACATGGACCACATTGCAGATAGCACCTTCATTGTTGCAAAGCTGGTCAGATTTATCATGCCAGGGCAGGCTTCCAAACAAATGTTTGGGAGATGATCTTCTTACAGGTTGAAACGCAATGCGATATCTCTTAAGTAAGTTTATTGTGAATTACCAAGGTATTGACAATTTGCTTAACTATTGTTGATTCTGACTTTGATTATCAAGGTCCAAGTTTCCATTCTTATTCATTATCTTTATTGAATTAAGCTGTATTATTACTTAAAATGTTTTGAATCCTGATTTTTATCGGTTCTAAAAATATGTTTTAGATCCCTGATTCTAAGTGAACATATGCGAACTTGAAAATAATATTTCAGATTCTAGAGACTTATTATCTTCAAGATCTGATCCTAAACCGCTGCTCAATACCTTAGTTAATTGACTCTGGTCTCTATTACATGAGTTGGTTTCTAACTCTTATCTCACGTCATATTTCTTTCTTCAGTAGCTCTGTTTTGTGGATATGTTTTAGATCCCAGATTCTAAGTGAACATATGTGAACTTGAAAATGATCTTTCAGATTCTAGAGACTTATTATCTTCAAGATCTGATCCTAAACCGCTGCTCAATACCTTAGTTAATTGACTCTGGTCTCTATTACATAGGTTGGTTTCTAACTCTTATCTCACATCATAATTCTTTCTTCCGTAGCTCTGTTTTGTGGCTGAGAGTAGGGCCTATAATAATAGTGTTGTTCAGCTGGAGTTAGTCGTTTGTGTCTTAGTCTATATGCCATGGGGAAGTAGTTATCTAAATGGCCTTTGTTGGTATGATAGGATTCCATTCTTTGCTATGGGTTTCAAAACGCTGATTATCCCAGTGCTGGTTCTTCCCTTCTAAAAGAGTTATGTGTGTTAGCTTGAGCTTAGTGCTGTCATTGGGTATCCTCGTTAGAAGCGCTAGTGGCCATTGAGCGTAGTCCATCTGTTCATTTTCTTCATGTCTTGAGACAAGCATATTCTTGTATCTTTCGGAGCCTATTAAATCCCCACATTTTCTTCTATTGGCTTGACTGGCATTCGAGCGTTGTGCTACCATGTACAGATTCTGTTATCCAAGGAGATAATTTAGGTTGAAACTGTGGTAGAACAATTTTTTTAAATGTTACATGTTTAAAAATCCGAGCAGGAATGAGTTCCACTGGAATGAGTGGAATCCGTCTAGCATTTAAAAACTCGGCCAGCATTCTTGTTACGTGTTTAATAAGTTCCACTGGAATGAATTTTCTGTCCATTGGAAAA
>BRYF01000018.1:1120312-1125312 GCA_030159135.1 Actinidia polygama
AAGCCCTTTTTTTTCTTTACTTTTTTTTTTTTAAGATGGACAGGACAGTAACAGCGCTGGACTGGACAGCGTGAGGCTGTGCTGGATGGCGCAAGAACTGACTGGTTGCGCCGGACTGTGCGGTTGCTGGACTGCGCAAGAAGGTTGCGCTGGACTGCGTAGAGACTGGACTGTGCAGGAAGGAGGAAGGACTACAGCGGCGCAGGGAGGGACTGCAGCGGCTGAACAGTGAGGGCTACGGGCTGGCTGTGCAGGAAAAGGGACTGCAGCGGCGCAGGGAGGGACTGCAGCGGCTGGACTACGCAGCGGCGCGGGGAGGATCAAGAAGAGGGCTGGCTGTGCAGGAAGAGTGCTGGCTGTGCAGGAAGATGGACTGCAGCGGCGCAGGGAGGGACTGCAGCGGCTGAACTACGGGTTGAAGGAGATTAGGTTAATTGCTCTGATACCAAAAAGAATATGTAAAAGCTTGAGATTTTATTAATGACCAATGCAGCAATTTATAATACAACCTAAATCCAATTAAGGAAATACAAATAAGGAAGATATCAAAGAGAATAAAAAACTATGGACAATTTCCTAATCTATTATGGACAATTTTCTAATCTATTATGGGCAGTTTCCTAATTAAATTAGGAAGCGAATCTTCTAATTTCAACAAAAATCTTATGAGAAAGTTTTGTCAAAAACACGAGAAAATAACGAGAAAGCAATAATTATTTTTTAGTTTCAACCATATGACACAAAAGGAGTAGTAAAGGGCCCTTATAGCTATAGAAATATTTTAAACTTTAAATGGATTAATCGGCTTGTTCTACGAATCTATTCTAACTATACGAATTCATAGATTTTTTGATGGAATTAGATTTGTAATTCTTTCTACTTGTCAAGGTATAATGACATATCGAGAGGCTCAACTAAAAGGAATCGACAGATAAATATTGTGTTATATATGGTAATTCTTCTTATACCCGAATTGGATATGAAACTTGTTGTGGTAAAAATCTGGGGTGAACAATTCAACAGTCAATATTGCTCTTATACCTCGGCGTTAAACCTCGGTACTACTCGGGCGACCTACGCAGCAATGAACAAACGTTACTGGCGGGGGTGATGCCGCTCAAAACCCCTCTGGCTTGTGAATCAGACCAAGGCGAACACAGGAGAAATAGCATAGCTTTGTGAAATATGCACGAGTTAAGTATAAACTATTGAACAAATTAAATTGTACCTCATAATGATGTGGGAGCAGCCTTTATATAGATGGAGAATGGAGAGCCATGTTAGGAAACTATAGCGTAATTCTCGGACGGCTAAGTATGGAAATATATCCTGGAGATATCGGAGATTTTAATAGGGAGATCTGACATCTGGATGACATCCCGTAATTGTAGGTGGTGCGATGGAAAGGATCTCCTCAGTGGTAGTTCTCTTGTGTAGATAGAATTCCTGTGGAGATGGAGTTCGTATGGAGGTAGAAGACTATGTATCTTACCTCGCACATTCGTGATGTGGAGATTGACGAGATTACACTCCGATTACAGGTGATGGTGTGAGGGGTAGTCAAGATCACTGGCGACGTGGCGACGTGGTGATACCTCGCCTATTGGCGATATGGAGAGTGATTGGTGACAAATGGGTGAGCATGGCGGGGTACTATGGAGATCTTCCTAGAGGTGGGCGACACGCGAATATTTCAACCCTTGTTGAATTTTTGAATCTCGAATTGTACTTCAATGGATAGGAATGTTAAAGTTGAAAATCCGCATAATTCTTCGAATTCTTCTTGGGTAGTTGATAAATTATTTCAATTTTGACCGTGTCCGTATAGAATTACGTCGGATTTTTATTGGTAGCGACGGCAGAGGGTAAGTTATTCTAGTTAGTATATCTTTTTGTTTGGTATTGTAAAGAAATAAGAACGAAACGATAAATGAAAGGAAACAAGGGGGAGTAGGTGAAAAAAAGTTTGCTAATTACAAAAGAAAAACAAACCGATTCAGTTACCCTCAATTGGTCCCCAAATGCGTGAGTTTACATGAGACTAGTGAAACCTCAGAGAGGTTGCTAAAATCTATCCAATACTTTTCTTTATAGTTGTGGTCCGACGTAGACTTTTTATTCCTCATGTAAAATTGTTTTTGTGTGCGGGATTTGGTTTTGAGAAAAGGTAATGCTATGGGTACACCCAAGTTGCACCCCAAATGCACACCTGATGAGGTGGAGCATTTGGATTGGCTGGGTGTGGGGTCCACCCAGTATTTTCAACCAATCCAAATGCTCCACCTCATCAGGTGTGCGTTTGGGGTACAACTTGGGTGTACCCATAGCATTTTCCTTTGAGAAAAGTGTCTGAAAATTAGAAACAAAAGTATTGGGTAATCTGATTTTCACAAGGGGAGGGGTTATCGCGGATGGGACGTTTACACTTTTCTTGACTTTTATCGGTAGTAGACTTTTTAACTCTCATTTAGGTCCTGTTTGGGTGATTGGATTCCTTGATTTTTATTTTTTTGGATTTTAGTAATTTTTTTCGTCATTTGATCAAATTTTTATATTTTTTTCGATTGGACGAGAGAAGTTTGAAAAGTATAAATTTTTGCATCTAATTCAAAAAAAAAACATTTTTATGTTCAAAGTTATAAGTTAAAAAAATCATTGGCTACTGTTTTCAAAATTGAATGCTTAATACGTTCAAATTCAAAACAAAAGTAAAATCTTGAAAAAAGTTGGAGGATAATCTTGACGAACGTTTGAGGGTGTACAATGAAAATGGCCACTCCCTTTACAATGAAAATGACCCAACCTCCATTTTTTCCTTCCTTTTCTTAACCCAAGTTGAAGAATATATAATGAAAATGACCCCCAATTGTACAAAGTTTTTTTGTTTTTTAATCTTTTTTTAAAAATATTACAGAAAATAACACAGTTGAGAAAATATTTAGAAAAATAACATAGTTGAGAGAGTCGCCAATGTTACTGGTGATTCGCGATTCGCTAGCGACACTGGAGAATTGGGTAAAAAAATGGTCAGGACTGCTTTTTTTCATCCATTCAACTCCCTACCATAAATAACCATAATCCAACAATTAACAAATTCACAAAATTGGCTTAACACATTTAATAATTAAACAATGACTACAAAATAATTAAAAAATTAATACAGAAATTATCAAATACATAATTAAACGTAATAAAATATCACATAATATTTTGTTAAATTTAAACTAAAAACATAATTCTAACAACATCTACCAATCGCCCCATCTCGCGGAGCGGCCAGGGGCGTTCATGGAGGGGTCTCCACCAATTTACATACGCTGTCTATTTTGACACGTTTTCCTGTTATGACCCTTTTGACTGCACATGCCACATTTATTTTGTGAGTGATCCTCTCTAGCATCCATCTCATTATGAAGATGAGTTGATCTCTTCCTACCCTTATCTTTCCTCTATCTTGTTGGACATTCATATACCATTGACCCTGTATATTCACGCCACTTTGATGTATTAGGTATGGGTAAAAAATAAGGAGTATATGCAGCTTTATATGACTCACTAGAGAAGAAATAATTTACAAATTGCACGTAGTCAACATTTTGCAACGTGCAATAAGGTGTAAACATGGGCGATGATACAATTGCAATTTATCATAAGTGCAATTTGCCTCTTCAATGTCAACTATTTTTCGCACTTCTCTTCGAACACTAGCTATTGTGGGTGTCTCAACCTGAAATAAGCCCCTTCTAATATCAAATAAAGTTGCGAAATGTGATCTAGAAGTTTCTACAATAGCAATTAACTTAGTTCGGATAGTTGATTGCCACATCACATAACATTCTAAAAAATCTTCAACATTGGCTCTTCGCTCAACAAAAAATTATTTGACCTAAAAAATGTCATATGCACAATAGCCGTAATAGGCAATCCACAGACACACTATAAAACATTATTATAAATCTCTAATAAATTGATGGTCATGTTGTCATAATGACGGCCACCAAAATCATATGCGAGAGTACCCATTTCTCTTTAGGTTCAACTTCAACCCATCGGAGGACAACAAATTCTTGTTACCCTTGGTCAGGTTGAGGAAAAATGATTCTTCTTCTAGAAAGTTGCCTAAATTTAAAGGGAAAAAGCCAACAAAGTAGACTAACCCATATTTGGAATCCATGTGTGATATGCAAATCCTTTTACCGATTTTGAACTGGACCTCTAGCATATAGCGTCCATCCATACACTATTTCGAAAATAGGGATAATAGGTTCAAAAGCGACCTATCGCATATAGCGTCCATCCATACACCATTCTGAAATAGAGATAATAGATTCAAGAGCCTGGCCTATGTAATTATGCAAAGAAAGTTATTTTTTGGGTTAATTTGTGGTCAACTCAGTGTAAATATCAGGGAGATGACCAAATCCGGGACCATCTCCGGATGCCAAATATGCTGTTATCGATTTTGGACTGGACCTCTAACATATAGCGTCCATCCATACACTATACCGAAATAGGGATAATAGGTTCAAGAGCGACCTCTCGCATATAGCGTCCATCCATACACCATTCCGAAATTGAGATACTAGATTCAAGAGCCTGGCCTATGTAATTATGCAAAGGAAGTTATTTTTGGGTTAAGTTTTGGTCAACCCATTGTAAATATCAAATTCGGACCGAACGAATTTGATATTTAGCAATTTTTGTAAATTATGCAAAGGAAGTTAGCAATTTTAGGAAATTAGCATTTTTTTGTAATTATGCAAAGGAAGTTATTTCGGATATTTATCTTCTCTCTTCCGGGAGAAGTCCAATCCAAAATCTGTAATAGGGATTGTGGGTCTCACATTTGAAATCCGTGTGTGATTTATAATTCTTTTACTGATTTATAATAGATTCAAGAGTGGCGAATGTAATTATGCAAAGTAATTAATTTTTTGGGTAATTTTTTTGTCAATCGAGTGTAAATTTTTGTAAGTGGGCTACTGGGTTCCATATTTCTA
>BRYF01000018.1:1157812-1162812 GCA_030159135.1 Actinidia polygama
TTATCCAAACTTTTCGTTCTTCTAGTCCAATGCATAACTTCCAAACAAATTTGACAAGTTAATTTTACTCAAATGTGAATTTGTCCATTGGTGCTTGCTTCGTAACAAATTTGAGCTTTGTTTGATTTCATTTTCAGAATCAATTTCCGAAATTTTTTGCGCAAAATTCTTCTCAATTTCAATAGTATTGTAAAATGTAATGGTTGGAGATGATCTTATGAATAAGTTTGGTCAAGTTATGATTGCTTTTTTACGAAGTTGTTTGACCTTGTCGTTAGTTTAGTTATGTTTGATTACATATTTGGTCCTTTATGTATTAACACTCTTAGGATGGTCCAAACTAATCAATACATAGGAGTCAACTCACAACGATGTTCTAAATAAAATGAATAGAAAAACGTACGTGTGCCGCGTCATTAATATGAATTTAAAATTCTTAGTTATGTTTGTTGTATACAGAGCATGTATTTATATTGATGCAATTTTAACCGAACATTTGTAAGACTCATTGGGAATGCTATTTAAGCATAAAGATCAAATTGATCAGACGTCGATGATCACATGATTAGATAATATTTGTATTAAATTTATTATCAAAATTATAATTGCTGGTCATTTTTGTTCAATACAAATATCATCAGATTATGTGGCTACAAACGATCGATGAATTTTATTTTTTATATGAATAACATACTTAACAAGTTCTACAAAATGAAAGATTATAGACATGAGCCCCTCGAAACATAGTTATTTTGTATTGAAATTAAAGATCTATGATATGCATATATAATTACATCATTTCATTTGAGAATTCCGTACAATTTTTTAATTTATTTGTCATTACTTCTAAATAATTTCTTACCATAGGATTATTATTCATTGGTGTCTTGGTCTAATGGTGATGTCGTCATTTGCTTTAGAATGTGAAAGAGCTTTCAAAGTATAAAGAAAAGAGAATGAGTCATAGCATGGTTGAAAATTTTTACCATTAATTATACAATTTGAATTTTTTTTGCAACATGTAATAGCGTGTAATAATGGAATTTTTACTTTGTGTGTTTGGATTACGAATTTAGTGCAGTAAATAAAAAAAGGAGGAAAAACTTAGGGTTGTGCATTTGGATCAAATGTTCGGTGGACGAAAAGAAAATAGAAATGGAATAGTTAGAGGTTTCAGCTGTTCAGAATCTTTAGATTCATTAATTTTTCTATTTGTTTTTTCTCACCAAATTATTGACTCTTAACACAACCTAAAAGATCAAACAATTCAATTTTTTTTTATTTTTTTTTTCTCCACAAATTTCTTCCTAAATTCTTGATCTAAATATTGTCCTAAAGTTCATGAGATAGGTCATGTGAATTTTTTCCCCTCAATATTCTGATAATTAAAATAATATGCAATAATATTTAATGCACTCTTCTGCTGGTCAGCCAACATGTTATTAGAATTATTAACAGTATCTAGTTAGGTTAACATAAAGGGTGGTGATAGAAACCACAACTGCTACTTTTAGTGCCATGGAAATTTAATGTACTTTGCCTTTTTACCCTCACTCTTTGATAAATAAACATCTCCTCTTTTTTTAAAAAAATAATTAATAATTAATTTATTTTTTAAGTATGTTTAAATTAAGAGCACTTAAAAAGTAAAAAATATTTATATTATTTTTTAAAAAAAATTATTAATAAAAAAGTTTAATTTAGATCAATTTATTTTTTAAATATGTTTAGATTAAGAACACTTAATAAATAAAATATTTATAATAATTTTTAATAAAATATTTATAATAATTTTTTAATAAAAAATTATTAATAAAAAAGTTTAATTTAGATCAAATTTATAGAAAATATGAAGAGTGAAAATATGAAATGAGGTAGTTAAAGAAAATAAATTGGTTGAAGCGTTATTTTCTTGATGGATGCAAACAGCTGGGAAAGATTACAAAAAATTGTTTAAAACTTTAAAAGAGTGGCAAGGTGAAACAAGCTAATTAAAAGCTAATACTTACAGAAGTGATTTGTTGTGCTATCTAGGGGTGGTCAAAAGAACCGAAAGAATCGAGAACCGAACTAATTCAAGCCCTTTGTGTTGGGTTGGGTTGGTTCGGTTTTATAAGGCCTCTGCTTCGGTCCTGGTCTTGAAACTTAGCAAACCGATCAAATCGGTTTGGTTCTCGGTTTAGCAATTTTCTGACCCAGAATCGAATCGAAATCGAACCGAAATCGATCTGAATCGAAACCGACCATATACTCTAAATTAGAACCGATAACATAGTAAGTAATGTACACCCTCGAACACGTTAAAATTTCTCTACCTATATATGCGTCATTTAAGTTAGGTTTGTATTGCTTTTAAACAATTTTATATTTTTGTTTGTGAGTTTTTTTAATGCCATAATTTTTATTAAACAGGCTTAAGTAGTTTAACAGCCAAACCGATCCAACTCAAACCGATCCAATCTGATCCAGTTAGAACCGTGGAATCGATCCGAACCAATCCGAACCGAGTCAGATTGGTTCGGTTCGGTTCGGTTCTAAGTACTGATTGGTTAGGTCCTGGTTCCAAAAAATTGAAACCGATGATTATTGGTTCGGTCCTGGACTAGGCATGGAACCGAACCAATTCGATCCGTGTGCACCCTACTGCTATCCACGTGAAAAGATTCGTGATTGACAGCCTTAACAAATACAACTAAAGAGTTTTATTTTATTTTATTTTGATAACTCGGAATCTAACTAATTGAACTTGATTAATCATAGGATTAATACTGCCATTCACAAGTGGGGATCATTTAGAGTTCCGTATAAAGTGACCTCATGTTAGAATTAATAGCACACGAGTAAGTGTCGAATCCCCAGTCAAAAACGTCACCAAACCCTTTGTAGCCAAGTAACTATTAATTCGCCAACTCTTCAAAGTTAAATACAAATAAAGAGTTGAAAACTACAATGCCGTGCTCGAAAAAATAGATAAAACAAGCGCAGCTCTGTTGAGGTTGCAGTGTGTTCGATTGAATTTTCTGAATATCAAAATTTCGTTAATATGTTTTTATA
This sequence comes from Actinidia polygama, assembly GCA_030159135.1. Classification (NCBI taxonomy): domain Eukaryota; kingdom Viridiplantae; phylum Streptophyta; class Magnoliopsida; order Ericales; family Actinidiaceae; genus Actinidia; species Actinidia polygama. Next base: position 1,160,867 of record BRYF01000018.1, read on the forward strand.
TGCACATATTGTTGTTATTATGGACCCCACAAAATGAAAAGGGTTGAATCTACTTAACTATTAAGAACAGAAGGAAGACTTGAAACATTTGGGGGAAAAATGTCAAAAAAATAGTTTATTTTTTGTGAATAGCTTTGCTGTTCCTGCATATCCATATTGGGTATGGTAGTAACTGGGATCAGTAGTAACTGGACCAAAAAGTGAAGAAAAAAAAGTTATCAGAAATGACTTGATCTGAGTTTTTCTTGAATGTAACTAAGGAAATAAGTATGTGTGTTTTACATAAATTATAATATTTTGATTCTCCTATTGGGTTGGAAATTCTTAATGACAAAGAAAAAGTTGTTTTTCTATATGGAGATGCTCTTAAGCCGTGTTTGAATGACAATAATCTTGGGTTGCCATGGAATACTACTCTTAGGGTGAAGTGGAATACTACCCTTTCTGATTTTTGAGTTTATCCCATTTCGTACCAAAGGGGGCAGTGGGGGATCCCATTGGTGATACGTAGGAAGAAGCTTCGTCTACTTTATTAGATGTTGATATTGGCGTAAAACATATACAATCTTCACGTGTGAACAGTCGGGAGAGCAGAAAATGACGGTATGAGCTCCAAGTGACGGAGATTGCTTCAGTGGGAGCTGATGTCAGTATTGCAATCTCCTTTTATACTAGTAGTATTTTCCGTCTTTCTGATCAGTAATGAAACTGTTCTATTTTTATATCTGGGTAATATTCTAACTCCGTATGTGCTTTATTTTTTGGGAGACATGGTCAGTGGTTGAAACGCTCCTCTACTTTTTTGGCTTGAGTTTCTATCAAAAGCTCTTTTTTATTTCTTTTCCACCAACGGATTAACTGTAAAGATGGATTTTGTTATGGTGATGGTTGATTGTCAGCACTCACTCATTCCTCGCATTCTTGGTTCATAGAGTATCTAAGAAAGTTTGTTTTTTTATTTTCATGCAATTTGTCTGAGCTCTTTCTTGTTGAATTTTTTTTGTATAATTGACATATTATTAATGCTATCAAATGCATTACTTCAAATGCGCGTGATAAACATCATAGTCTTGATTGATATGAAATTTAGAGAGTCCATTGACACAATTTAAAGGAAAGGGTACAAAGAAATATTTTGGTAAAAGTGCAAAGTGTATTTATCCCAAGCTTAAAGTGGCCCTGAGATTGAGATTTATTTTGATCCGTCACCCCCCGCTGCCCCCTCCCTCTCTCTTACGCCGCTTGGCTCTCATCCACCCCGCCTCAAAGTCAGCCTATCGACTTGTCTATCTATCTATACCATTTTTTTTTATTTCGGTTTTCATTAGACTTGAAATCCCAAACCCTTAAGAGTACCAAGCATTTTGGATCGGGTTCGGTGTTTTTGTTTGTGGACTTTTTCTTCCATATGCGTTTTCCGCTTACGAGGACTCGGCTCTCCCTGAGCATAGCGGCGGCGCAGAGATGGCTGAGAGCAGTTTGATGGTGATTGGGAGGTCAACGGTATGGCGGGGCGATGGAGGTATTGTTGGGAGTTTTCGATTTTGAGTTTTAGGGGTTTTGTGTGTTTGCTTGTTGATTTTCTTAATCTAGTTGTTTTTGGTTATAACTTATGTTTGTGATTGTGGGGGCTTTGGCATTTGGATTCGAGTGTTTTGTGATTGTATTGGTGGCGGTTTATCTCGTGTTTTTTGAGTGAGACGGATCGTTGTCGATTTGGAGTGTTAGATGGTGTTGGGTGTTTGTGATTTTCTGGGTGAGGTTTGGGTTATGGCTTCTCTTTGGGTTGTTTTTGGTGTTTGGGTAATGGCGGTTGTTTGGGCTTTGTTTTAGAGGCATGGCGACGGCGATGATGACAGCTGGTGGTGACTTGACCGCGGAGGTGTGTGTGGCGGGTTTGTTCGAGTGATAAATGTTTTATAATACTTATTAGAATATTAGTAATT
>BRYF01000018.1:1207812-1210312 GCA_030159135.1 Actinidia polygama
CGGTAGCTCTGAAGACTGAAGATATAATTATTTCCTTTTGTTGTGCGAATTATCTATCTTTAAGTGGATCAACATCTCTTTCTATGTGCAATCTTCGGTTTCTTTTGATTTTTAATAATTAGTCTTCTACTTAGAATCATGTATGTCGCCATATTTTGATGACTTGGCAGCTTTTGCATATTAAATATTACTTTGTTTATGGGAGACTTTGTCCAACGCATTAAAAGTTTTCAACCAAACGCAGCATGGAGGTAATCATTTTTATTGTATTCTTTTTTTTTTCTATCAATATCCTTTTTTTGGTCGGGGAAGGGGGGATGGCAATTTATGCAAAAATCATAGTTCATATTTTGACTTATTGATTATTTCGTTGCATCACCTGGCATGCTCATTGTTTTATGCATAATAAAAGAGTTATCTTTTGGTTTGGCATGTTCTTCATTTTCATTACTAAAGCAGGAACAATTTTGTTGCTTTATTTACGAGTTAATGGAGAGGTAATCTACATCTAGTTACATGCTCTACGAGTTTCCATAGAGATGAGGTGGTCTTGAACTGTGCAAGGATAGATCCTGGATTTTCAACCTTGGGTTAGCATCATTTTTTAGTTCACATCATTTTCTACAGTTTTGATTGGTATTTAGGTTGCTCATATCCATTCATGTTGTTGCATGTTTTTTTGATCTATTCCGGTTTTTTAAGTAAGTTTTTTTTAACAAATTACATGCTAGTATTAACTAGAGATGTTAATCATGAATTTCTTGATGTAGTTTTACTTTTGAACTAGCCATATTATTTCTTGCATAGTAATTTTCAGCTGTCTTTTAGTTATCATTGACTTTGTTAATTTAGTGTGGCAGAAATTAGAAGAAGAAAATGCTGAATTTTTCAGGGGTATACTAAATAATGCTAAAACTGAAGAAACACATTATCTTGTTCAACCATTTGCTTGAGCATCAATATCATCTAATGAAGTACCCTATTCCTAAAATATTCATTTGTCTTCGATACAACAAGGCATTCATCCCATGCTAGGTATTTCTTAGTTTTATTGGCTGATAGCTAGATAAATTCTCACTTTAGCCTGTTATTGCCATGGAAAATCAAAGCATACTTCTTTTCCCCTTGCTTGAGTATCGGTATCATCTAATGAAGTACCCTCTTCCTGAAATAATTTCCTTGTCTCCGATACAAAAATGCATTCATCCCATGTCAGCTAAGTCACCTTTTTTTTGGTTGATAGGTAGGTAACTTTCTCACTTTAGTCTGTTATTGCCATGGAAAATCAAAGCAAAGGAAGTGTCAGCCTTTCAGAATTAGGTGTGTGAACTAGTATGCTTTTTTGATATGAAAAGAACTGCTGAACCGAGAGTGATTGAATAGAATAGAGCCTGTCGTTTACTTTTCTTTGAGGTCAAATGGGATGGTCTTGGGTCAGAATTAGGTGCAAGGATCTTCGCAGACAGAGATATTGTTTCGAAATTCTAATGTTAACTAAGGGATTAAAATGATTAGTTGTTCAAAAAGTTGTTTTTTATCATACTGGAGTTGATGCACGTGTCAATGTGCTAGATGCCAGGACTAAGAAATCACTAAGTTTTAGCTTTAAAATCAAGTTGTTAACCGAGGCAATATAACTCACATACATTTCATCATTATTTCTACTGGATACCATGGAAAGATTGCGCATTTATTCTCATATAGAGGATTTATTCAATCCCATATTCTTATTTGGATATTAGGACAAATGAATATTACAATTATCTCTGGGATTTTGAACATTTTAAAGGGTTCTATATTCGACAAGTATGATCAATCTTCTAATGAGCCTTTTATGGAGTATAGGAACTTGATTTAGTAAGATTGCGGTATTGCTTTAAGTCCTCTGGATATGTGAGAGTCTCACTCTCCATTTTTTATTCCATCAGTTGCCTAGTGTAAAATAAAATGGCGAATGTTTATAGGCCGTCCAGACACGTGCTTTTACTCACATGAGATTAACATCATTAATTCTTTACGTGCCCTTACTTTGACGTTTTTCCGAAATGCCCTTTTTTCTATGAAATCTATACTGAGACGGAACTTTCAGAGTGATTCTTAATGCATAATCTCGCATGCATTATTTGCATGCTCTATGTGGATAATGTGCCCTTGCAAATATCTGTTCGAAGTACTCTGTGGAAGTTCTGATGAGTATTGTGGTTTGTTCGAGTACTCTTGGAAGTTCTGAGGAGTATTGAGGTTTCTTCGAGGTTACTCTGCTTGTGTTTGCAACCTCTGAATTGGCTTGAAAGTGATTCCCTTCTTTTATTTTCCCAAGAAGATGTAGCAAGGATTTAAGTTAAGTGGACCCAATGATATTTATCGAGTGTAATGTAGCTAACGTCCATCAAATATCTTTTTTTATCACTTCCCGAAGGTCAAGTTAATATACAAAGTTGCTTCTCAGACACTGATACTCAACAAACAAATTTAAATACTGAACTACGAAACTGATCCT
>BRYF01000018.1:1220312-1222812 GCA_030159135.1 Actinidia polygama
CTTGTGATATCGTCACTTGTTAAAGATTAAGTTCAATTTTTGCTTTGTTTTGTTTTGTTTTCTTATTTTTGTAGGTGTTTCATCATATGATTCTCAGGAGGACCAAGATGTGGTTAAACAGACTCTGGTTGCTGCTTTTCAAGGCCAGCATCGCAGACGATTTGAAGGCAGAACTCCTTGATCTCCTTCACGATGGACTAGAAGACAAGAAGTTTGGACGTTGGACCACGACTTGGTGGCAACAATTTTCGGTGTTGCTTAGACGAGGGGTGAAAAAATGGAAGCACGATTCATTCTTGGGCCTTAAGATCGGTCAGGTCCTCGTGGTGGCTTTTCTCTCGAGGCTTCTATGGTGGCAATCCTATATAGCACACTCACAAGATCAGGTAAAACAGTATCTGCTTTCTACTTACTACGTATCTATCTATAAATGTTGCTTTATTATTTTGGAATGTAGTCTTCTCAAGCATTAAAATTTACATAGGTCATGCTAAAAATTAATAACAATCGCAAGCTGGACTGGGTAATGCTTAAGATATAGTCTAATTTATTAACACTACATAGGTTGTACAACTTGTACTAAATATTAGTGACTGGAAGGTGGACACGGTAATGCTATGGATAATAGACTTTGATTCAACAGTTTTGGAAAGGAATCCTAGTTCTTATGGGAATGAATCTTCTAATTAAAGAAACATTTATAAACTAATTTAGATGATATGTTATTTACTACAAAGCACATACACAAAAAATTAGTCCTCATATATGTGTCAAACATGTATCAGATACCAACACACCTCAAACACGCTCCAACACAAACCTTTTATTTAATGTTTTTCTGTCGTTTAGTTAAAATTATCTCTCAATGGGCCAATATGGCCATCACTCTTGCAAGAGTTTTGATCTTGCCCGTAAGAGTAATTGTATGGAGTCCACTCCAACTGGGAAATTATCAATCGTTCTAGCTGAAAACGACACTTATATACTTAAGATATCGAAGTATCACCCTCATGAGTGTAGGGTCAGTTGTCTTTTTTTCTTCGTAATATGCATTTTGTGATTGTTGACGACAATTCGTATGTTTTGAACTCATATCATTGGCCTCACCCATGTGTTGCAGTTGAATTCACGTGTAGCCTTATGTTGAATACAGACATATAGTAAAAACCACGCATAACCTTGACACTAGTCGAAAAAGTATGTTATGAGGTATAGATTTGTGCATCTAACCCTGGATTATTATCTCGATAAATCTCAAGCGCGTTCCAAGCATCAAGGGCCTTTTCAATACTTATGTTGGCTCATTTGAGTTTGAAGTCTAAGCGAAACCTGATCATTGGCCATGAATGGAACTATAAAATATTCAAAAATTGCCTTAGCTTGAAAGTAAGGCACAATTATTGAGAATGGATGGCTAAAGAAATCACTGCCAGACTTGATGTTGTGATGTTAGCCCCCTCAAACCTAAGTAAATCGAGCTACACTTCATCTGCGTTGAGCGTAAGGTCTCTATACAGAAGTCCATGCAACTTACTTTGAGAAATGATCAAACCTTTATGCCTGATATATGTTGCTCAATACTCTCCGGCAGAAACCAAGTTAGGTGAACACATACTCTTTTCCACATACCAAATGCATGAACAATTCATTCATGGATTAGCTCCACACTACAATAAGTAGCCATTTGATAACTGTGTAGGCTCCCGAAAGACATTAGCGAATGATTATTATCGTTCTTGGTTAGAACCAATTATGATTAACTTTTCTAGAAAGTCAGAAACCATGCCTTAGCAAGCTAACTAGACTTAGCAGAAGAGAGTAGAACATAGCCTCTTTAGTCGTGTTAGTGAGTGACTGAATGACCTAATTTGAGTGAGTCTAGCCTTCCCCTGTCTCTAGTTTGAGTATAGCGCCGGACCTTCCTTCTCAAAAAATAGTAGTAGGAATTGTATGCTCTCCTTTGAGAAAGACTTTCCACCAGCATTGCAAATGTAACTCTGCAAGGCCCATAGTTTTACTGTAAACCCAACCAATGACTATTCCCTCTTGAAGAATTGAACTTGAAAGGACAAAAACGTGGGTAATAAATAAAGAGAAAAGAATGATTATGAAGTTTGCATCTCATGTGGAAGGAAGGGGAAATCCACACTTCTACCGGCTTTGTTAATATGAAATTTGAAGTTACCTCTTAGGAGTGGCATTGCTAGGAATAAAGAAGGCTTTAAAAAATGCGTTCATCTTCAATCTTTCTGCCGATCCTTTTTGATAAGTACGTAGTTTTAAGGATTATGTTAATCTAGTTGGAAAAAAGGATTCTGATTCTAGTTACCCATATTATAAAAGTTCTTTTTTCTAATATGAACCTGAGACCTGACAGCAGCCAAAAAATTTAGAAATCCCTATGTGAGGTAGTTTCGCTGGGAGGTTCCCTTCTTCTGTGAGAAGATTTCAGATGGTTGACTTTTCTCCCAAAATGTATTTCCTTTGTTCGTTCCTTGTT
>BRYF01000018.1:1270312-1272812 GCA_030159135.1 Actinidia polygama
TTTAACTTTTTTGGGGTGAAATAACTATTTTTTATAAACTACTTAACCCATGTTTCTCAGTTTCTACTTTACTTGTTACTCAATAATAAAAGTAAAATAATCAAATACCCAATGTTTGTTTGATTTAATAAAAAATATATCCTCATTAAAAACTAATCAATCCGACTTCCTTAATTCTTTGAATCATTCTCTCCCCCCTCTCTCGACACACACACATATATATATATATATATATATATTTTTCCTCTTTTTTGTTGTTAAATTTTCATGAATATGTAGGGTTTTTTCTTTGGTGATGTATTTTTAATTAGAAAGTAAAATAATTTTTCGTTAGATTAAGGGAAGGACATTATAAACAAATTTATAAGAAAAAGCTATATTGCAGCTTTTCCTACGGAAACAAATCAGTTGTTTAAATTCATAATATCATAGCAATTGCAAGCACTTTAGCAACTTTTGTTTAATCACCAGAATCTAAAATATTTCTACTTGAAGCGAAAAGTTCATTTATATAGCAATTGCAAATATCCCATAGTGATGGGCTATAGATTTCCTAATTTATAAGAGAGACATTTTGTATCTTATACATTCCTAAGAGGTTAAGAGCTAGGGTTATTATTTCACAAATCTTGTGGCAATCTCAATACGTCAAGTCATATTGCATCATTAATTGGTATTTATGCTACAATTTTTATTTTTTGTTTTAAAAGGTGTGGCTGTCATAACTTCTGCTTCTTGTTTATGGGTCAAACACAATTTAAAAATACTTTTTGAATTTTATTTTTTGAATAATTAAATTCTAACAGAATTAATTCAAATAACAATAAGTAAAAAACAAATTGGTAATTAAATATTTTCAACGAACTATTTTATATATATATTCAATTTGAATCACGAAAAAAAATAAAAAAACAAAAAACAAAAAACAAATCGTCAAATTGAGGTGTCATATAAATTCTTACTTCGGAAAAAAAATGATATTGATCCAAAAACAATTTAGAAAGTATCCATCATTGACCCACCCACCCCCGATGGGTCAATGGGTCTCTAAAGATGGGGCTAGTGGGCCAACTATACATGGGCCCCATGTGAAGTACATATGCAATAATAAAACAAATAAATTAAATTAAAAACAGGTAAGTGAATGATCAAACTTAGATTCAGTTTGATTGATTCAGTTAAATGTGTTATTACTGAATTCTGAAAATTTATATAAATATTTATAAATAATTTATGGTATTTCCTGAATGTAGAGACGAAGAAGCAAATAAATAAAAAAATCTTGAGAGAATAAGAAATCTCATATATTTTCTTTTCTCTCAGCACAAATCTTTCATCCAAACACGATCTAAATGATGGATTCAAGGTGAGGTGTTTGACCCATTAGTGATTTGAACCCATCACCTCCCAAAGAGTTGGATGATGTTAGACCTCCGAACTCCAAAATTCAAATACAGCTTACCTAAGCGCTAGGGGTATATATTGGTTGGATTTCATCGGTTCGGGCCCAAAATTACTAAAATTAATAGGATTTGTTCCGATATACTAGTGGACCGAAATTGACAAAAATTGGTGTCAAACTGGTCGATTTCGATCCACTTCAGTTTGCCCGATTTGGGTCGGCCTGAGTGGGTTTGGGCCTGATTTGAGCGGACGATCGAGATCAAATGTGTTTTATAAATATATGTAATACTAATATATATATATATAGAGAGAGAGAGAGATTGGTCCGATCTAGGTTTTTCTTTTTTCAGATCGGACCAAAATCAAAATTTAAAATTTTGCAAACCGACCGATCGGGGCCGAAAACTGTCGATTCGGTTCGGTTTTATTAGTAGTTTAGTGCTTTGTTTTTTTGTTTTTTTTTTCACCCTTACTGACCGCACATGTCAAGTTAAATGGGCCTTTTTAGGGGTCAAAGGTCAGTATTTCGGGTCGGATATTGGGCTTCTGTGGGCCAGCTGCAATTTACTGGTGGGTCTTCTTATTTGAAGGAGGTTGAGCCCGATCTTGGACTAGGCCCAATCGTCAAGTGGTCCATGATCCAGTAATTGACATGTTCAGCGCTCCGACAATACACTTGCCAAATTTAGTGGGGCAAAAAGGATGTTTCCAAAATAATATTCATTGGACATTTGAAAATAATATAGTAAAGGAGGTTAAAAAACTTAAATAAAAATAATAAATTTGGCATTTTGGTTAGAGTGTAAGATTTTTGAAATGTCATGTTGTAGATGTCAAAATACCATATAAACCATAAAGAAATTGACATTTCTAATTTTGATATTCTTATTGAAAATCCTATTAAAAGAAAAATAGCACTTGTCATACCTCAAACATGTTTTTTACTTGGCAACCTCTCTCTCTCTCTCTCTCTCTCTCTCTCTATCTATCTATCTATCTATATATATATATATATACCTCAATCACGACTTAACAATTCATTTGGCAACTTGTACACGTACTCATAACTCAAATATTGGTCCAATAGCACTTGCCA
>BRYF01000018.1:1277812-1280312 GCA_030159135.1 Actinidia polygama
AAGACCAAGGAGGAGGGTTATCTTTCAATCTCTCGAAGAGGGGTTGACACCTTTTCCTAAGGTCTTTGTAAAATTCAGCTATGTAATTAAGGGATCCTAAGAACCTCTGTAATTGGTTTTTATCATGAATTTCATCTGGAAATTTATCCGCAAATAGAATTGATCTATTAATAGGAATAATTGTTCCCTGATGAATATGATAACCTAAAAATCTGACTTTAGTTTGAAAAAGCTCAATTTTTGAGGCAGAGATGACTAAACCATTATGTTTAATTATTTCAAGAAAAGTTTTCAAATGTTTCCAATGTTCATCTATAGACTGGGAGAATAGAAGAACATCATCAATGTAAACAATTGAAAAATGACTGTATGGGTTGAAAATTTCATTCATTATGTTTTGAAATTCACTAGGAGCATTTTTTAATCCAAATGGCATAACATTCCATTCGTAGTGACCAAAGGGTGTAGTAAAGGCAGTTTTATACCTATCTCTAGGGTTGACTTGAATCTGCCAAAATCCACTCTTTAAATCAAATTTGGAAAAGATGACTGCTTTACTAAGTCTTTTAATTAAGTCTTTTTTGTTAGGTATCGGATACCTAATCCACTCTAAGACTTCATTTAATGGTTTGTAATTAATTACTAGTCTGGGAACTCCTCTTTCTATCTCAGAATTTTTATTAACATAAAAAGCTGAGCAAGACCAAGGGGATTTACTTTTGCTAATAATTTTATTTTTTAATAATTCATTAATCTCTGTTTTACAAACCTCTAAGAGATCTGCATTCATTTGAATTGGCCTAGACTTAGTTGGTATTTTACTCTCACTAAAGTCCTTTATATAAGGTAAATTGACTATGTGTTTCTTCCTATGCCAGAAGGCACTAGGTAGGGTAGAACAGACCTCTTGTTCTAAAGTCTTTCTAAATTGTTCAATTTCTTGACTTAAATGTTTACTAGTTAAGTTTTCTTCGATTCTTTTATATTTTACTTCTTCTTTTAAGAAATTAATTTGACTTTCTTTCTGATCTATCAAGTTGATAGATAAGGAAGAATTCTTTAATCTTTTTAACTGGACAGATTCAGGTTTATTTAAGAAATAAAAAGTGACTTGTTGACCTAAGGGTTTAGTAGAAATTCCTTTAGTATTAATACTAAATGGATAAAGTAAATATAGGAAAGGCAGTCCTAGAATTACTCTATCTGTCATATTTTTTACTAAGACAAAGGATGTTTTAAAACAAACTTTATCTTGACATATATGGACTTTAGGTAACTTATAATTTACTCTTAGGTTACTTCCATTAGCAGCGCTTAATCTTTCCGTAGTTTTGTGATAGTATTTAGTAGGAATAATTCCTTCTTGAATACAATTCACATCCGCTCCTGAATCGACTAAAGCGATGCATTCTAACTCATAAGAATTAATAATTAATTTAATTTTAATTAACCATTTCTGTATGTTAAGTTTTTTAATTGTGTTTAACTTACTACTATCTTGACTTATACTTTTACTCTTTTCAGATTCGTCTGAAGAAGACTCATCTGAAGATTTACCAGTTTTTCCTAACTGAGTAAATTGATCATTTATTTTTAATATTGTTATTTCATCCTCTAGCTGTTTATCTTTAACCTTTAAATCTTTTATTTCTTTTTTTACTAGGTTAATTTCTTGTTGTAGATCTTGTAAGGTTACTTCTTTTTGTTTATCTTTTTTAAATCTGTCTATCGTGCTATTTAGACTTATTACTGGTTTACTGTTCTTTGGTTTACTATCGTTCCAAAGATTTCTAAATTTACTTATGTACTGTCTTTTTAAATCTTCATTTTCTATTTTACTAATTAATTCTATCAGGACATTCTCTTCCTCCTGATGTTTACTAATGACATTTAGTTTGCAACAATTATCATTGCATCCTATTTTAATATCTTCATCTTCACTAGGGTAGTTACTAGATGAACTAGTGTTTTGTTGACTATCTGACCTGTCTGACTCATAGCTATCAATTTTAGTTAGTTTAAATATCTCAAAGATTTTATTCTTATCTTCTTCTGATATTGCTAACTTATTAATTTTAGCTTTTGACCAACATTCATTCTTATAATGACCTTTCTTACCACATTTATGACAAATAACATCTTTACTAGGTTTAGCTTGTTTAAAGGGTTTTTTAGTTGGTTTACTTTCAGGTTTTTTGTAAAAATCAATATTATTTTTACTATAATGTTTAGCCTTATATTTATGTTTTTTATATGGCTTATATTGACTAAACGTTTTACTAGTTTTTCTTTTACTAGGTGCGACTGAGGGCAATCCATATTGCTCGCAGAAATTTCCTAATTCGTATTTAGCCTTGTGTTTATCACTTTTAGCTTGTTTACTAATTTTCATATCAATGCACATTCTTAATCCTTCTTTTTGAATAGTGCTAATGATATCTCCGTAGGTTAACTTATCGTATTCTATTTGACCTGTAGGTTGACTTAGGACGTCTCTAAT
>BRYF01000018.1:1302812-1305312 GCA_030159135.1 Actinidia polygama
ATAATTTTATAGGAGAGTTTCTAATTAATTATCATACATTTTCATGTCTTGATATATATATATATATGTGTGCGCGCGCGCGTGCGTGTTTTTCAAAAACGTTAACGTATTTCTAAACTATATATATATGTGTGTGTTTCCAAAAACGTTACGTATTTCTAAATACTTTTCTTTTGTTGGCCGAGAATTTTTACCGCAACTTGGTTGTTCTTAATATTTTTTTAATACAAAAATTAGAAAAAATAATTTTCACACGCTTCTTTTCTCTAAAAATCACTCCTTTTCTCTAATAATTTTCACTTTTCTTTTGTTGAAAAAAATATTTTTTGGTCGTTCAATCAACATCTTTGTGGAGCATATAGTAACTTTGTCAAAAAGAAAGGCATATATGGTATTTCAACCACTGTTCAGTTAATGTCATGGATGGGCAGTCAATTTTTCTAACGGACGATTGATGTCAATGGTGCTTTGTGCATTAACCCGTAACCTCAAGGGTGGTTAGTGTAAAATAAGGGAAATCTATTATAAGTTTCAAACTTCAAGGGAGGTCACTGTTATTTCTCAAATGTCAGGGGTACTTTGTGTATTAACTTGGAACATCATGGGTGGTCAGTGTATTTCACCCTTAAATGATTAAGGAAAATTCATTGTACCCACATGTTATGTATCTTGAACTAAATTATGTATTATCTGCTTAAATTCATGAATCACAAAGTCTACTCTCCAATCAGTTGTTTTCTGCCGCATAGGATAGTGAAAAAGATGTTGCATGAGTTAACGAAAGTGCAATGAAGAATGACCATATGTATTCTATCAATAGTGTTATGAATAAGCAGGGACGAAACTACGTGGAAACAGTAGGGGACCATGGCCCCCCTCAGATTTAAAAAAAACAATCTATATGTAATTTTAAAATTTTAAAATCAAAATTTCAGATTTCGGTCCCCCCTAAATCTAAATAAAATCGATTTTTGATAGCACAAATGTGTTCTTATCGACGATAAGAGTCTAAAATATCGAAAACAGATTCCATAAGACTCCACACGCGCCCTCACGCACCTCCAACATGTCGGCGCGTGAGATCTACTCTCACCACGCACTCCACGCGCCGATAGAGGTAGACGACGAGTGGGCCCACGCGCGCCACACACGCCACGCGCCAACGGTCCCACGTGCACGTCATCGCTGACGTCAGCGAATATTCTTTGTAAATTATACTTTTTAGCCCTGAAGTTTTATATTTATAAAAATAAAGTCTCTTTACTTTAATAAATTACATATTAATAACTACGGACCTATTTTAGTAATTTTTGACCCCAAAAAAACGGAATCCTGGTTCCGTCCCTGTGAATAAGCCATCACTTGGGCAACTTGTACACTTGGTCAAAAGTAATGATAGATGTCACTTAATTGGCTTATGAAGCAAGGTTCTTGTGATAAGACTCCTCCTAAATTATGTCAATTTATACCATTTGATGATGTTGAATGTAAGATCCCAAAAATTTAAAAATATCTAATGAAGCAATTTAGATATAAAATAGACACGATAAATATAAAATAAGTAAAATATAGGTTAATTATGTGATTTTAATGTATGTTATGTTCTAAGTATTAAGTATAATTTTTTTTAAAATTTTACGAAAATAATATTTTTTACGTGAAAAGATTTTCTATTAAAGCATAACAGAAAAATGCACACAAGTCATGCATGCATGATAGACCTATGTTGATCACTAGAGACCACATGGTAGTGTGACTCACTCCCAGAGTTATTATGTGAGTTACTGACCCATGCCCAAAAGTCAAATCCCATCACAACCACTCCAACCCCCCATTTCTGTACCAACAGAAATGCTGGGACTAGACTTGACAGTTGAGAGAGAGAGACAGAGAATAAGAAGAAGAAGAGAGAAAGAAGAAAAGATAAAAGAGAGAAAGCAAGAGGAGTTGTTGAGAGAGAGAGAAGAGAGAAGAAGAAGAAAGAAAGGAGGAAGAAAAAAGCTTAGTGAACTACATTTTTCAACAATTTTCACACAGTAACCTCACTCTCCTCTCCTATTCTTTTGTATTTACATAGCTTAGAGAATGGTTTAAATACTCTAGGATTGAGTAATATACTCTATCCTAGTTAAAGTTAAAGAATACATTGAAAATATGGCACAAGGACGCCCTATTTTTTTTTCAAAACTACGTTAGTATTTTGAACATAACTTCTTCATACGAAAACCGTTTAAGATGATTCAAGTGTTGTAGAATATTTACTTCAAATAGCTTTTTTTTAATTCCAAGGTTAGATAACCAAAAATAGGCTTGGAAGTCAAGGTAGAAAAACTTAGTGCTTGATTTTTTTCAGTTGAATCGGTTGAAATTTTTTTCTCAACCGGTTGAACATGTATGTTTAAACTACCGATCATGTTCTACCGATTGAATATTTTTCTCAACCGATTAACTTTTTGTAAACCGGTTGAATATATTTTTTCAACCGGTTAAGACTTTACAG
>BRYF01000018.1:1322812-1325312 GCA_030159135.1 Actinidia polygama
TTAGATGATCCAAACTCGTGAAATAGGCTCTAAATCGAATCTAAAGGGGACCACAAATTGGTAGGTTCGAGAAACCCACGTCTGCTGACGAGTGCAGTTGTTAATTAAAGTAAGGGTAAATTTCACTGATCTCCCCTGAAATTTATGAAAAAATACATATACCTCCTCTATAATTTATAAAATAGCACTAACTTCCCTTATTTAGAAATTTTTATCAATATTCTCCAATTGAAAATATTTTTTTCAACGTAAATTTTGTCATATTTTTTAATAAAAAATAGTGTTTTAATTTCTATACTCCTTTTTTTTTATATTTTCCACTCTAAATTTTTTCTTTATTAGGTAAAATTATAAAAGTACACTCAAAAGTCAATATGAAAGAGAAGGATATTTTTATAATTTTATCTAATAGAGATAAAATTTAGAGTATAAAATATAAAAAAATAAGTGTAGAAATCAAAACTCAAAAAATATCTTCGTGTAAATATTGATAATAGTTTCAAAACTAATAGTAAAATGATATTTAAAAACTCTAAGGGAGGAATATATATTTTCTATAAATCTTAGGGTGGTCAATGAAATTTACCCTCAAAGTAATCTTCACGGGACGTCACGGAGAAGCCACTCGAATGCGATTGACCTTGAAACGCCGTCACCGTGAGATCTAGGTTTCCGTTTCAGAAAGGACATATAGCCGACCGTACGTATACATATCTGGAGAGTACCACATATCGCTTTGAGTAGTGCTATGGGTACCCCAATGTTGCACCCAAAATACACATCTGGGTGAGGTGGTGCATTTAGATTGGCTGGGTGTGGGGTCCACCTAGTCATGTCAGCTAATCCAAATGCACCACCTCACCCAGGTGTGTATTTGGAGTGCAACATTGGGGTACTCATAGCATTTTCCTATCGCTTTTGTATTGGTGGGAAGTACCACAATTATGGTGCTCCTCAAATCTCCCCTTGGCACCTTACCAAAGAGTGCAATCACGGAGAAATTATTTAGTGTTGTTAGAGCAAATCAATCCTAACGGTACTCCAACTTTAGAGTGATTATATATAGTAAAATATATTATTTTTTTAACTGAGTAATGAAAAGTATGCGTAAATATGTCATTCATTTAATGGTGTAGAGTAATACTCTAATAGTACCAAATAATATATCTTATGTTCATCCACCTGTCTAACAAGGGTTGGAAAACATACCGTCGTTCCCATCACCAATGTATTTGGATCAGAGGGTAATGTGGTCCCACGTATGAATGAATCAATCTCGTGAGTGAACATTACTCATCCTCGCCAAATGAGTGGAACTCGTTGTTATAAATAGGACTCACTTCACTATTTAAAATGAGGTTCATACATTTGAGTCAATAAAATGTCTTTGTATATTTGCGATTTCTTTCGTCTTTGATATAATTAGAAAAAAATTGTCATGTTTACTATTTACTTCTATTGTTTAATTTATTATATGATATTGAATCATTTTTTATTCATTTGTTGGGCCATATTATTAACTAGTTTGGCTAGTTTATATATATATATATATATATATATATATATATTGATTTGAGTTCGTTCTTTTTTAGTAAATTTTTTTTACCATTTCATTAAAATTTATATATTTTTTTCCTTTGATTAGAGGAATTTAAAAAATACAAAAATTTTGTTCAGATCTAGAAAAAATTACACTAAAGACAAAACAATTAACTATTTTTTTTAAAAAAAAAATTATTTTGTATGCATACTTTTTCTCGTATTAGATAAAAAAATTTACATTCTTGTGATATGTTTGGTTTAGTTTAACTAATCATATAGTAGGTGACAAAAAAGTATATGCGATTTGTTTGGTTTAGTTTTCAGAATCATCTTTGCAACACAATTTTTTAGAAATTATTTTTTTTAAAAAAATTATTATTTTCAAATACTGGTTAATTTGTAGCAAAAATATATTTTTTTAAATACATATTTTTAATATTTTCTAAAAAATATAGATTTTTTTAAAATTTTGAAAACAGTAAAAAAACATTTTTTTAAAATAATTATATTCTGAAAAATTAAACCAAATAGTGACATTTCTGAAATCTGATTGGTCAATATCTGCTCCCAATGATTTTTAAACCTACCTGTCAACTTCTCTCCCCAGAGAACACACGGCCAATAGACGTAGCGAGTTGGCTCGTTGAGAACCACCTCGCGAGTACACCTCTAATCACCTGATAAATATGTACTCGCAAACACACAACACACCACCACCACCACAAACAGACGCCGTCAAAACACACCCACTTTGGGCAGCATTTCATCTGCCACACCCTCACTCTCTCTCTCTCTCTCTCCGCCGCCTGAGATCACCGGAGAGGAGAGAGAAACATGCAGGCTCTCGCGCTCCCTTAATCTCTGGACCTCGAGATCGGTCGCTGGAAAGCCACCTCGATCTTCGATCTTGACTCGACTGAGTCTTTTTCGATGGCGTCGGAGGATGTGAAGACAGGCG
>BRYF01000018.1:1350312-1352812 GCA_030159135.1 Actinidia polygama
ATGCTTACCAGGGATCATATAGTAAATAGCAAAGGAAATCTTCCAAATTGAAGGCTTAATTGAGTAAGCCATGTAAACTATTATCTTCTATTTTTTCATTAGCAATTTTATAACTATTTCTTTTAAAAGTTATAAATATTAAAAAAGAAATTGTACGACAAATTTAAATATTTTAATTCTCTAGATATGTTCTTATCTAATTAAGAAATTAAATTATTCATTATTACCCATTTTAAATCTATTTGTTTTCCTTATATTTTTCCTAACAATTTGTCTATTTCCTCGTAATAAAGAAATTTGCACTTATACGATTAATTTTCAATATTCATTGTAACAAAAAATTCTTAACATAAACTCTAAAAGATCGACCTTTATATAGAAAAGTTATGATGAAAGAAAAAGAGATGACACACAACATAGGACATGTTAAACGTATATCTTCATATATTTTATGTTTTTAGTATTCTCTAAATATTTCGTAGAATCAATGAAATTTGCATACATGTCCCCCTACCAAAAAAATTAGGAAAATAATTTCTATATTCTAATTTTGATTTTTGCACTCTATTTTTTGATCTCTGCACTCCAAATTTTTTATAATTTTTACCTAATAAAGACAAAAAAAAATAGAGTGCAGAAGTCGTTTTTCAAAATTTATAAGAAATAAGACACATGATTCAAACGTAAGAAAAAGAAATAAAATATATGTTATTTGAGTGTCATCTAGAGAGTGTCAGACGAATGTTGGACAATTTCTGATACGTATCTAACAGGAATACTTGACATTTGACAAAGTGCACGTATTTCTTATGTATCTAAAATAATAAATAAAATTTGTGGTGTTACTAGAAAAATACAAAAAGTATACAAGAAAAAAATAATTAAAAATAATTTTGAATTCTATACACGTCATCAAAAATGAATAAATTTATGCCCGTACGATAAGAAATATATATATTTTTGCTTGTGTAGTTATGGATTGATATTATTCCATATAAAACGTAAGAAGTTTATAAATTTAAAAGATATTTTTATTTAAAAATAAAAAAGATCTTACATCGCATGGGATTTACACACTAGTTGAAATGTAATCATGAACAACTAGTGCAATCAAGTGTATCTCTAATGTCTTCGGATTATTAGATTTAAAATAGGGTTCTGATTTCTACACTCTTTATTTTATAATTTATATTCTAAATTTTATTTTTATTAGGTAAAATTATAAAAATACTCTCAAAAATTAATATAAAAGAGAATGACATTTTTATAATTTATCTAATAGAGACAAAATTTGGAGTGTAGATTGTAAAATAAGAAGTGTAGAAATCAAAACTCTTAAAATATGGCTGGTAAATACAATCTAAAAAAACTTTAAAAAATAGGTAATTGTATGATGTGTTGAATAATTCGGAAAAAAAATTTGAGGTTGTGTTTGGATCAAAAATTTGATGAGAAAAAAAAAATAAAAGGGAAAAGGTAGATGATCTAATGTTCTGAACGGTTGGATCTTCTATTTATTTATTTTTTCATTTTATTTTTTTACTAGATTCTAAATCTAAATACAACCTAATTCTTAATCCTTTGACGGTTGAATTAAGGATTAAGGATTTGGGGGTGGGAAAAAAAAATAAAGGATCCAATGTCCCTCTAGCTTTTTCATTTTATTTTATTTTTTTCGACTAAATCTTAATCCAAACACAACCTAAATTAAGAACTTATAGAATCAATCCCAAATTCTACTTCCACCAATCCAATGAATTCCAAAGATGCCTTTTGGGATTTTTAGAAAAAAAATCCAATTTCATTTGGGATACAAAAATAAGAGGCCTTTTAGACATGTTGGATAATTAGTTTGTTTTTTTTTAGATGTCCCCTTGAAAGAAATATGATGGTGGAATGATGATATTCAAATAATAGTAAAAGTTAAGAAGGAAAGTTTTAAATAGTGGTAGAGGGATATGAATGAGATCACTTTAGAAAATATAAGCAAGCGTGTAAAGAACCTGAGAAAGTCGTAGGAGAGGCAAAACGAAAAGCATGTGAGGGCTTCTATACTAAGTTAGATAGTAGAGATGAGGAGAATAATATCATAAGATCGCTAAGATGAGAGAGAGAAAAATAAGGGACTTTACTCAAGTTAAGTATATAAAAAATGAGAACTCTAAGATATAAGTGAAACATAATGAGATTAAAGATAGATTGAGCGTATATTTTGAGAAGTTGCTAGATGAGAAAAAAAGAAGGGGAGAGCTCAGGAAGAAACGAATATGGTGAAAATAATGTGACTCAAGATTATGGGTTCTAACGGAGAATACAGAAGGCTGAAGTGAAATTTGCTGGATGAGTATAACTGAGATGAAAATATTGAAGTAGATGTGCGATAAGACTAGGAAGTATATAATTGGAAATGCTAACATTCGTGACATGGTAAGAACTGCACCAATTGATAATAAGCTAAGAGAGAATATATTTAGGTGAATCGGACACATATGTCGTATGC
>BRYF01000018.1:1397812-1400312 GCA_030159135.1 Actinidia polygama
TGAAACTTGAATCATTTATTTTTTATTTTTTTTTTCTCTCACCAAATCTTTCATTCAAAGATAGCCTTAATGTTGTTTTGTTCTCCAAGTGTTTTGGGCTTTTAGGGCACATATCTATATACTTGTATCTTCTTGTGCTAAGTGTTTTAGGCTTTTAGGTTATATATTTTTTGGGTATAGTGTTGCTATACAAAATTACTTGTACTTTGTGTGAAAGAAATGGATATGCACCTTACAAAAATCAAATATTGGCCCTTTTAGAGAAGCCCTAGATTGATACCTATTTTTTTCTCTAAAATTTTTATTTTGAGATGAGTTAGAGGTAGCTATACATTATGGCCTGTTTGATAATTGTTGTAGACGGCCGGATTGGACTACCAATTCGGTGGGCCCGTTAATATCGTGTTTGATTTCGACAACCATGGCCGGACTAATAGTCCGGTCGGACTATTAATACCCCGAATTGGTGGTATTGCTTATACTACGGGGGACATGGTATTAGCAATACCATCTTACTTCATGGCTCAAATTGACCAAATTACCCTTGATATTTGTATATTTGTGTAATTAAAGGGTAAATATAAAAACTCATGTTAAAATTCCATCTAATTAAGGTTAAATTGACCAAATTACCCTTAATATTTAACAATCTCACTGTCTAATTCCGTGCAAATCAAACAAGAGGTTGGACTATCCCACCTCATTACTAATTCCTACTCATTATCAATCACAATCTTAATCTCACATCATTATTAATCCTATCAATCCTATCACACTTATCAAACGAGGCCTATCTGTCTAAATCTCAATAAAATATTTGCATTTGTTTCGTTCGTTTATGGAGGAGAGCCTTAGGCGTGTTAAGGATATAAATAATAAAAAGATACTCGTCTTCCTAATAACCTAAGCCATTAGATGAGTTGATTGTCAATAATTCACCGTAGTCCCATTTGAGATGCATCATTGTCTTTTTCAATCATAGGACGAGACTTGAGGAAAGGAAAGTTGTAGGCCTTAGGCCACGAGACTCGAGTTATAGAAGAGCACTTCATCCACCAGACCAATCCTATAGTCTCTTCTCTACTTTTTTTTCTCCTTATTTCTTTAGGGTACGAACACTTGCTGTTATTGATTGTATCATTTTTTTTTCTTTTTCTCGTAATGGGTAAGAGTTTGGGAAAAGAAAGCTGTAACTTATAAAACCGAAACTCCAACGTTAACGTTATGTTTGATAAGAGAGCACCTTAATAATTGGGTAAAAATTAAGTACGGGAATATAAATTCTGAGTACTTTTACTGAATTGACGTCATCTTTGGGCTAGCACCTTCTAAGGAAGAATGGGACTTGGCCCACAAAATTTGGTGCTTTAATGGATTTCAGATGGGCCCAAACACTTGAATGCACCATATCAAGTCAAGTGATAATCTATTAGGCCAGGTTATGATTTTCTATACCAAAACAGATGGGCACTTAAAGCCACCATAACCACTCAACTCAATGACTCAACTACAGAGAAAATCTTTGGTCTTCAATAAGATGAGAGTCTCATTAATTGCATGCTTTGGATGCTGATTTCTTTGGTCATTGAAGGTAGCATAGAGACATATAAGAAAGCTGGATTCAATAAATAGGAAATATTGTCATAGACGCCACTTCACAATAATGAATTGATAAGATCAACTATTATGAGTTAAACTATTTGAGACTCACTCTCACTTATAAGCTTAAGTACGTCGATCAATAACGGGTGAGTTCATCTAATGTGTATTAAGAGGCGATTCTTCTCTTTTTTATCAGATGTGGGATCTATTGTTCACCCGTGTTCCAACATAGATTACAATATTTCCAGCGCGGTAGATGGTTCCGAGCATAGACTAATGCAGGATTTTAATTTTAGGAGGCAAATATATATACATAACACAAGATTTATAACATATGTGAGGAATATAATATTAATTTCAATATTGAGATGGTAAAACAAGGATTTTTATTTTATTTTTTTTAATTTTGGAAATGTGGTTGTCACTCCCAGCTACCCCCTTCGTCTATCCTGGCTCCAAGGTCATATTGATTTTCATTTTCCAATGTTTAAAATGGACCCCATGGCCCATAGGTCCTACCTGTTTTTATTTGAGCTCTCACCGTTAGCTCTGTGAAATTGGTAAAGTTCGAATCAAATCCAGCACCACTTTTGCCAAATGTAGCATTTTCTTAGTTTTAGTCTTTCTCTTTTTCTTTTTCCATATTCTCCATCCTGGTTTCGAACCGTTAAAGACTGACCAAATAGGGTGCTGATTGCCACACGTATTTCACGTTGAGCCACGAATTTAGAAAGCTTGTTATGTATGTAGTTATCTCTCTTTATTTTCCCATCTTTATTTCTCTTTTATGATGGTCCTCTTTCTTTTGATAAGGTCCTTGTGTGCCTCATGAATCATGTCACATTGTTTAAGGACTAGAATCTTCTTCAAGATTAAGGCTGTGGTTAGATTAAGGATT
>BRYF01000018.1:1470312-1475312 GCA_030159135.1 Actinidia polygama
CATTCCATATCACATACTATTCACCATTTCAAATTTAAGCCTTAATAGGCCGCATACTAGCTTTTTTCACCAACCCAAAGTAAAATCATTTACAAGCTAATCCCATTTATAATTTCTATTATAACCCAGTCTTCCATTTCAAGTTCAATACTCAAAAAATGCCTCAATAGACTTCATATAAGTCATTAACACAACTCCAAGATTAAATCTCACAAGAAAAACCTCATTTACCTCAAATTCAAGCAAAAACTCCAAAAGCTTGAAGAAGATGGAATGAAAGCCTAACTTTCCAACTTGCTCCAATCTTCAACCTTCTTGGCTTAAATCGAAACCCCCATCGAGTAGATGATTTTCTCGCAAGAAACTACTACTCAAATCACACCTCACTCACCTAGATCTAAGCTTCAATGCAAAACCCTATTTGGGTTCACACTCTAGAGAGAGAGAGAGTAATGGAAGAAGAAGAGGGGAAAAAATAAAATGTTAAAACAAAATTGTTGAAAGAATTATTTGTGCTAGGTCAAATGATGAGAAAATTACACAAATGCCCTCCTTGGGCCCTTGGGCTTTGCTTGGTCCAATCAACAAATTCAAACCCAAAATCAATCTTTGGTCCAATTTATTTGGCCCACTACTCTCTCACACATCTGCTTTGAAGTCCAAAATAAAAATTCAACTTTTTCTTCTAATATTAATACACTTATATATACCCGTAGTGTGATGACATTACACGTGTGTCATAATTATCTATCTATATAAAAAAATTGAACCCTTACAAGTTTTGATATTCAAAATGAGTTGTGATTTATAATATAAATATTTATGTATGAGAAAATTACAAAAAAACCCATAGTGTAAGCTTGGTAACAAATTAGGTATTAGAATTCTAATTTTAACAAATCAAATCCTAGACTTTTACACTTGTAACAATTTCAAACATTCATCAGCTTCGGTTCATGCAGCTTGTTCTGCCAAGATAATTGGAAAAATAGCATCTTGAAAATTGGAGCCTCTGTTAAAGTCCCAATTCACCCAATTTTCCTCCAAATTCAACCTTTCTTTTACCTAATTTCTGTCACCATCTCAAGTTCTTGATTAAATATATGTCGTAATTATAGAGATTAAGGCTTTTTAAAGGGGCCTCAGTTTGTGAAATGTTATTTTGCTAAGTTTTTTGGCAAGAATTATTTAGTGTCGTCAAGCTAAATAAGACGAGAGCTGATGAATAGTTCCAATTGTGACAAGTTAAGAATTTTAATTGTGAGGAATTAAACATCCTAAGGTTTACTTTGTCAAGAATAAGAATTTAGAGTTTAATTTGTTACTAAATTCAAACAATGGGTTCTTTTTGTTTTTGCTAAGAAGTCCCTGATAGAGAAATTCATCAGAGGTTTTGTTGGGGGTTAGGCTCAGACTGAGAGAAAACTCTGAACCCCCGGCCCCGCCCTTATCGCCGTCGCCGTCGCCGTCACCGTCACCGTCACCGTCGCCGCCGTCGCTATTATTTCTTTTTCTCCCCTTCATTTTCTACTCTTGCACAAGGTTCAGGCTCTGATCTCGGAAGATGATGCGAATTATCGATGTCAAGAGACTGAAATCACTGAGCTCATATATGGATTTCTCGCCACATCAGTTGATTCAAAGGTGCTACGTGAGCAGAACTTCGAAAGGCAAAGCGAAGGTGAAAGGCGGACAGACACTGAAGCGATGGAAGGTCTCCACGAAGAAGGGCAAAACCACAGAGCCATCGGAGAAACCCAAAGGACGAAGAACGAGCGAGTTCGAGAAAATGGTCCTCCATTGATCGGACGCTTCGGCGCCGGTGAGGCACTTGAAGCCTAAAGAGAGAGATCGCGAAGCGGAGAGAGAGAAGATGGGGCTCATCAGCAAGGACCGAGCGAAGGAGATCGAGACGATGAAGAAGAAGAAATCGGAGTCGGGTTCACCGGCGATTATGGGGGACGCCGGGGCTGGATCTGATCACTTTAGGGTTGGTTGATGCTGAGAAGATTCCAAAGTACGAATTGACGTTGGAGGTTGGAGGATGGGCGGAGGCTGGCGAAGGAGTACAATAGGGTTTGACGAGGAAGCACAGGGCGAGGCAGGTCGCGGAGTCGACGCTGCTGAGGTTGAAGAAGGAGGCCCAGGCGCTGCCTGAGCATTTGAAGGGCGGCATTGGTCCTGGACCTGACTCCGTTTCCGGTGAATCGGTTTATGGCCACTTTGACTCCACCAATTGAAGGATATTTTGAGAAGATCAATGAGGCTGCGAGGAATAGCTCGGTGAAGGAGAAGCTGCGTTGATGAGAGGTTAGGTTTACTCTTGAGTTATTTTTTCCTAAATCAATATTAGGAAACTGTGTGTTTCTAACTAATTCAATATTATATGTTTTTTTCCCAGTGATTTGATGATAGGATTTATTTCTATTATCATGATCGAGATGAATGGTTTGAATCTCGGTGAATATTTGGCAAGAGCTCAATGATGTAAAAGGATTCAGATAGCCGACCCCAATTGATTGGGACTTGGTTTGGATTGTGATCGAGATGAAGGAATGGTTTATGAGTTAGAAATTTGTTATGGTGGCTTTCTGGTAGCGTGCTCGTAACTTTGTGTGATCCGAATGGACTATGTAATGAGGTCCTTATGAAGTGTGTTTAGGGGACACGTAATGGTAACTGAGAGTAGTGAAAAGTACCGGTGATGTTCTTGCGCTTGATTGTCTAGAAAAACTACTTTAAAAGCTTAGGGTGTCGCATAATGTATTGGGCATGTAGAAGGTGCAAAATTACAGCTTATACTAGCGCTCATTGGACTAAGTAGTTGGTGACTGCTCCATCACATCTACCAGTTTAATGTCTAGTAGGTATGGTGCTATAGCACTTAGCCCCGCCAGTTGAACTCTCATCTGGGTTATACCACTTTAAAGCAAGCAAGAAAATATATGAAAATTCGGAATTATGGCATGCTGCTCCTCCTAGAGGATAGTGAAATGAGGGTTTGAGTGCCCATGTCAGCTGAGACATTGTCTTTAATTTGTTATGGAGGTTTTCTGATAGTATGCTCATAACTTTGTGAGAGTTGATGTTTCTACAGGTGCTAACTACTCTTAATATCTTTATGGAGATGCATTTAGGGGACTTGTAATGATAACTGAGAGTAGTGAAAAGTACTGGTAATGTTCTTTGGCCCTGATGAGATTAAATAATGTCAATTTGATGTTAATGACTGTAAACTCAATTAGTTTGCTAAGACACACACACACACACACACACACGCACATATACTGGGAACTGCTTTAAATGCTTTGGGTGTCAAATAATGCCATGGGACCTGTAGAGTTGCAAAATTTAGAGGTTATACTAGCTCCCTTATGTCAGTGAAAGCCTTAGTAAGCAATTGGAGACTCGTCCACCAAATGTGGCAGTGCAGCGATTTAATCAAACCCCCCCCCCCCCCCCCCCCCTTTTAGGTATAGTATTCTGTCCACAACTCTCATTCTAGGTGATAATACTTCAAAATCATGTATGATAGCACGCTGTTTCTGTTTAGAAGATGGACTCTATAGCAAATATAGTGTGCGAGGGGCATGCCAACTGGCTGGGACATTGTCTTTAGGATCGCCTTGATCATCCTTGAAAGCATCCATTTCAATGTGCCTTTATAATGATTAGACGGGACAGGGGGAATAGAGGGTGGTGGTGGTGGTGGTGGTGGTTAACTAGAACATCCCAACTATGATTCCTTGAATTTCGACGAAGATTTACGTAGAATTTTCACCTGCAGAGTAGAGAAAGACAATGTTGGTATGCATTATCAAAATCCACCGTACCATCAACCTTGAAATCCAACAAATTCTTACTAGTTCATTTTTGGATTAATTTGGGAAAAACAATTGCCATTGGGTTAATGCATGTAATAGCACTAAATATCCCCATTATTTGGATTATTTCCCCCTAATTGCAGTGTCAAATAAAAAAATTTAAAACCCGACAAGCATCGTCTTTTGCCTCCTTCCTGTTTGACATGAACAATTCGTACATTTCTGATCAGAACGATCTCTAGACTTATCTTCTCTCTGTGTCTGCGACTATGGTAGGTAAGAAAACTTTGTGCACAGGTCACCCATTTTGTTGGGGCACTGGAGTTTGTACATTTACCACTCATTTCAAACCCTGAAGAACTTGTTCTAAGTTGATTCTCCATCCAATCTTCCATCTTTGAGTTGACCTACTTACCTTTTTTTCTGCATGGGCAAAGCTTGCAATTAGTTATTCACGGGGCCATTGACTTTCGTAATATGCTAAACTGCAGGAAAGTTTGGAAAAAAGGAAAGAAGAGAAGTGTTTTTTTTTTTGATCGTGAAGAAGAGGAACATGCTTAGCATTGTGTTTTCCTGACATGCAGAACGGAATAGCTCCATGGAACAATATGTTACTGCTGAAACATGGAAGAATTGAAATCTTAGATCAAACAAGAATTCTTGAACAGCGAACCAGTTCAGCTATTCACGACAAAGAAATATTGGATTCTCTTTCGGCTAGGCCCTGAAGGGAAAGGAAGGCTGAAATGCCATGTTTTTTTGTTGTTGTTGTTTGGCTCACCGTAGGTTTGAAATGTGCTGCATCTATCTTTGATTTTTTGGAATACTTTCTTAGCACCTATCATTTCATTGTTTTGGGTTAGTATATCACGAATGTTATTTGCCATGCACAAGATGCTGCTATCATGGGCTGTTAGTGATTACCTATATTTAGCGGCCAATTGATGATCGGTAATTCTTATCCACTATAGATGGAAAAGCAAGCAGTTTAACAGAGATTTCTTTTTCCTCTTTTGGCAGTTGCCGGGATTTGAAGCCCATCTCTGAAATTCAATGGAAGCCATGTATACCCTTGGCCGTCGTGCAATAATCTTGTGCATCGAAGTTATGTTTTGTACCTTGGTTTTTGACATACCTTAGTTCTTTTTAGTGTTCAGGAGTATTTGTATCACCGTT
>BRYF01000018.1:1495312-1497812 GCA_030159135.1 Actinidia polygama
AATGACCACAAAATTTGTGATTCTCACTAGTTGTATATCGGGAAAAGAGAATTTGGTAAGAAATTTGTTTAATACATTTGCAATTTTCAAATCACATGTTTGCCTTTAGAGCCGGCCCTAATTTTTTTAGGCCCTCAAGCCAATCTTTAAGATGGGTCATTAATATTTTGATATACAAAAAATTGAAAAAATTAAAAAATAACTTAAAAAAATAAATTATTGTAAGAATTCATAATGATAAAGACTCAAAAATTAATGATTATTACTATATATCATGAACTTTCTGTAAATAAGAGTTGGCACCACTATAACAAATTAGGAAAGTGAAAATTTTCATATTTTTTATTTATCGACTGTCTAATTTCTAGAATAAGCTACGTTTAGAACTTGAATTTGTCAAAAATAAAAAAAATGAAAAAGATGCAAGTATTTTTCTAAATAATTTTTTTAGCTACTCGTGAAAAATGCATACGCATGAGTAGTTTCATATCATATCATTTCGTTTTCTTTTTATTTTACTTAAAAAATTCAAAATCTTCTGTTCATACGGAGACGTCTTACTAAGATTATTTAACATGAACTAATCAAAGGATGGATTCCTCATAGTCACCAATCCAAATTATTACATTGATCACAACGAGTGATCGATACTTTAACGACCCACAACGAAAATGCAAAGTATTATAATAATAAATTGAGTTTTTAAGTTTAATTAAACCTTATTTTCATGGATTAGGAGACCAAATCATATCCATTCACTTGAGAGAGGAATGGTCTTCTATTCAAATCTGCCACCTAAAACCAAATGTGTCACAAATAACGAAAGAAAAGAACAGATGAACAGTAGACAAGTAAGATTAGTTATATTCATTGACTTTCTATTAAAAAGTTTAATTAGTGATCAACCCATTTTAATAGCACGTTTACGGTGCCTAACAAGTATTTTAATTTGAAAGAATAGGAAGAGGAAAGAAAAAAAAGAAGCAAAAGAGAAATATATATATCATCGTTTTCTCATTTTGTCTCGCTTTGTAATAAATACCCAATTAGGTAGAAATACAAAATAGTTACAAAAGACCCAACGCTTTCTTTCATGAATAATATCGCCATTTTGCTAATATTTCGTCGGTATATGTTAGCATTGCAAACACAAGAAACAACCGCCGCCATGTCTCCACCACAGCTGCCACCATTGTCTTCAATCCAAATACAATAGAAGAAGGCGAGATCATCTCCCAGGTCATGCAAACTTTTAATGTGCACATCATACACTGTAACGAAGTGTGCACCTAAACGTATCCATGAACTAGCAGGTGAATATGTCCCATCTCCTTTTAAATTTGGATGAAAGATAGTTCATTTACCTCACAAAACCTCATCGTCTAGGATAGAAAAAGTAAGGATTTTCTATCATTTGTCCACAACACCTCTATCTATAGTAACAAACTTTCAATGATTTCAATCTTGTAGGTTGAAAGATTAAAGTAACTAGACATGTTTAGTCAAGAGAAATAGAAAAGAAGACAGATAATTAGATCTATGCAAAAACATGAATCTATCTATCTATCTACACAATACCTCCTGATTTTGATCAAGGGATCTTTTTTAGCCCCTTAGACCCCATCAAGTAGTGAAGTGACAATTATTTGTGAACTAATAGTTTAATATAAATAAAACATAACAAAATAGAAAATGCTGATACAATGAAGTAAACATCTATTTAATGACAAGGATTTGATGAGAGGCAATACGAATTCCCTTCAATCCAAATACAATAGAAGATGGCAAGATCATCTCCCAGGTCATGCAAACTTTTAATGTGCACATCAGACACTGTAACGAAGTGTGCACCTAAATGTATCCATGAACTAGCAGGTAAATATGTCTCATCTCCTTTTAAATTTGGATGAAAGATAGTTCGTTTACCTCACGAAACCTCATCGTCAAGGATAGAAAAAGTAAGGATTTTCTATCATTTGTCCACAACACCTCTATCTATAGTAACAAACTTTCAATGATTTCAATCTTGTAGGTTGAAAGATTAAAGTAACTAGACATGTTTAGTCAAGAGAAATAGAAAAGAAGACATATAATTAGATCTATGCAAAAACATGAATCTATCTATCTATCTACACAATACCTCCTGATTTTGATCAAGGGATCTTTTTTAGCCCCTTAGACCCCATCAAGTAGTGAAGTGACAATTATTTGTGAACTAATAGTTTAATATAAATAAAACATAACAAAATAGAAAATGCTGATACAATGAAGTAAACATCTATTTAATGACAAGGATTTGATGAGAGGCAATACGAATTCCCTTCAATCCAAATACAATAGAAGAAGGCAAGATCATCTCCCAGGTCATGCAAACTTTTAATGTGCACATCAGACACTGTAACGAAGTGTGCACCTAAATGTATCCATGAACTAGCAGGTGAATATGTCTCATCTCCTTTTAAATTTGGATGAAAGATAGTTCGTTTACCTCACGAAACCT
>BRYF01000018.1:1525312-1527812 GCA_030159135.1 Actinidia polygama
CTAAAAAAATTACAGCAAAAAGCTTTGACGAACACCCCATTGTACAGTTAGAACTTAGAAGAGAGGTTGAGATAATACTTTTGGAAATCCCAATTTTTTGGTTACATTTAAATCTAATTTATTCTTAAATCTTCATCACATATCAAGCATGATAAAATTTTGGGAAGTGGGTCCCTTTCTGAGTTGTAATTTCATGGCTTAGATCACTCCATATGATGGGAAAAAACATGAACTTTCTTCTATAACAAGTAAAGAACAACAGGGACACTATACACATAATACTTAGCTTTGCTTCATATGCCAAGATTGAATCAAAATAAACCAAGGGGTCACAGAAAAATGGCATATGCCGCTGGTATTCTTCGTATGGTGACAGCTCAACGATTCCATCCGACATGGTAAGGTTTCGTTTAGAATGATAGAGGAGAAGTTTTTAGCGGGAACCAATTGATTCTGTCAATGTTAATTAGAATTGTGATCGATCAAAACTCTAAGATAGGGTTTGCTTGTTAGAATTAAAACTATACGATTAAGTTGTTACCGGAGTTAAACCCTGATTTATTTTATTTTTTTTCGCAATTGTTCCAAAATTATTTTTGGCTTCCCATAAGTTTATTTAGATAATCAAACCAGTAGAGATTGGAGTTTCTCATCTATGTTGTTTGGTTATTATTCATAAGAAACAAGAAAGGAAAGTGTTTCATATTCTTTTACGAAGCTAGCATTTGGTTTCTCATCCAATTAACCTCCCTAAGGGCAAAGTTGGCATCTTAGGAAATTGATATCCAATTACTTGGGTTTCTCACCAAATCCTACTATTTTTTATATAAAAAAAATAAAACAGTGCTTTTGTGAGAGTTCATTTTCTCATCATTTCTCACCTCTTTATTCATTCAAATCCTAAGAGGTGACTCCATAACTTCAAAATATAGTTCAAAACTCCCCCAACCCATCTCCATTTCTTGCCTCCAAAGTGGAGACTTTAAGTTTGGTCTCCAAATTTTGGAGGCTCATCTCATAAATATTAACCATCTCCATATTTATTTTTCACAAAAATATGTATAACTTCCAAATTATAAATTTCACGGTTGAAAAGATCTCAAGGTCTTCAAAATGAGACCCAAGTTGAATATTTTTAATAAATTTTTTTAGAAATTATAATTTTAAATTTTAAAAAGAAATGGAAGAAATTTTTTGAAAATAAAAATAAATTTTGAGTTGTGGGTTGGAGTTCTAGTAAATAGTAAAAGTCTTCCACATACCATTTGTGAGTTAAAAATTATATTTTGTCTCCATTTCAGACTTGGGTTGGAAATGCTCCGAGGGCAAAGTTGGCATCTTACAAAATTGATATTCAGCCATTTCACGTTCTCACCTAATTTTACTATTTTTTGTGAGAAATAAAATAACGCTTTTGTGAAACTTTCTTTTCTCACCATTTCTCACATCTTTATTCATCCAAACAAGTCATGATATTCTCCTTTCACTCCATTACTTTCCTTTTCTTACCGGAAAGGCTAAAGTCACCGATGACTTCTACCGATTTTGTTACTGATGTAACCAAAACGAAGTCGTTTTGGTATAAAAAAAACAAAACGAAATCGTTCAACTAAACAAAACAAAAATGATTTTTAGTTGAACGACGTCAAAACCAAAACGACATCATTTTGATTCTATCGGTAAACTTGTCGGTGAATGTAGCATTGCTCTTTTCTTACCAAATTCATCACTCTAAACAGGCTGTAAACCAGCTACCCAATTTAATTCGAGAAAGGGAAGAAAAAAAAAATGGAGGTGGTGGTGGGAAAAAAGAGGAACTCATGAAGTCAACAGCCATCTCCAGATCTTAACATTGGGATTTGGAAAAAAAGCTTTTGTCTGGGGAAAGAGAAGGCACCCATCTCCAGGCTTTTGATATTTAAGACAAAGACAAAGGGGGCTTGCCCGATCAAGAAAAGGAAACATAAGAAACACTATCTCCAACAATTTTCCATGAAGATTGAAAAAGACATGAAAGCTCACAATATATCAGATGCATCCATCTGCAAAATATAGGACATCAATAGATGAGAATTGAAATGTGCCATAAATTTGAAATCTAAGTGAAAACCAGAAAGTTTGGGATTTGTGCTCCTTGTATAGAAGGTTACATATTCTTGTGGGATGAGAGAGTGAGCTGGTTTGGGTTGGTTGAAGCATGTTTTTTTGCTGGTCAAATGAGTATGCGGGTTTACTTTATAACCCGCCTTAAACCACTTTGATCCGCCTATGATCACTAAGAAGTAACCCAACTCGATCAGCATATAATCACTCACTAAGAAGCCATGTATTGTGGCATCCAGCTCAATATTTCGGAAAAACTGAAATATGGCGGAATGTTCTAGACCATTACAGAAGGATTCGAAATCTTCGAGAAGCTATAGAATTCCGGAAGAGTCTAGAATATAACGGAATGTTCTAGACCATTCCAGAAGAATCCGGAACCTTAAAAAAGCTTAGA
>BRYF01000018.1:1535312-1542812 GCA_030159135.1 Actinidia polygama
AACGGAATTTTGTACGAAAAACTAACAAAGGAGATGAAAGTGATAATTTTTTATAGTTAAGGGGGTGTAAATGCTATTTTTTAGATGAGGGTGTGAAAGTGATAAAAATAATTGTTTAGGGGGGTGGGGGTGGGGGTGGGGTGTAGATAATTAAGACAAAATAAATTTGAATCAATGTGTTTGTTATAATTAAATTTGAATGTATTATCTGGCTTAGTTGCCTCTTAATTACATCAATATATAGATAAAGAAACAAATAATGGAGAAAACAAATAGAAATGTTTGTTTCTTTTATTAAAAAAAAGGCACTAGAATGTTGTGATCAACCTAGACCATATAGGGTTTAGTGAAGAGTGTGATGTGACTAAAATCCAGAAGAAAAAAAAGACATGGCTTATCTGAATTCCATTGACTTGGACTCCACTGTATATTTTAAGCATTTTAAATTTTATTTTGGGCCTGTTTTGATAATTTAAATTATTCATATTATAAATTTTGTTTAAAGATCAATACTATAAAAAATTATATTAATCGGGTACAATTTAGTAATGGTTCAGTTCTGTTTTATAACTTAATAAATGAGTGTGTCATACATGATTATATATATTTATCTTCATATAAATTATTATTGATCGACCATTAATTTATATCCGATTAAAGTACTTTTTCACAGTAATATAGTTGTTGATAAGGTCTATAATGTGAACGTTTTGGATCATCAAAATGGACTCAAAACGAGATCCAAAATACTTAAACTGCTTAGGTATAATTCAAAATTGAACTTTAGAGAAGCCTGATAAAAAAAAGACACAGAATTTAAATCATCTTGATGATTTAAATTCAGCAAATGGTTGGTTAATTAGTTGACATAATACGCTTGATATTAAACATTAAATAAAATATTTTAACAGTCGTGCAGATGAGTTTATGATGGGATCGGATTCTTTGTCCCAAATGTTCGGTCCCACCCCCAATAAACGACACATATCCAAATGTAATTTATCTAATTATAAAATTTTTCCTAATAAATTATATTTAGACATGTGTCACTCATTGAGAGTGAGACAGAAAATGCTATGTCCCACCCCCCAAGAAACGACACATGTCCAAATGTAATTTACCTAATTATAAAATCTCCTTTGATAAATTACATTTGAACATGTATCGCTCATTGGGGGTGGAACAGAACATTTGGGACGAGGAATCTCCATCCGTTTATGCCTATGGAATGGAATACGCTTTTGCTTTCTTTTTTCCGCTCTCGCTTACTTTATCGAAGCGTCCCAACGTAAAACAAGAGAAAGAATAGAACATACCCAATCGCATATTCGATCTATGCTAATTTTCAATAAATACAAGTAATATAAAACAAAATGGTATATAAATATTGTTTACCTTTCCCAAAGCATAATACAAACAAATTAAATTGAATTTTTTTTTCTTTACACTAGTGCCCACAATGTGGTGCCTCATCAGCAAATAACTCAAAAAAGAAGGAGCTTGGGTACTTCAAGTAAATTGGCATTGACCTTAATATTTTTGGGGATGAATTTCATTATTGGTCCCCATAGTCTGACCAGAGCTTTGTTTTTGTTCATTTAGTTTCAATTTGAACAATTAAGATTCTACTGTTTCAATCTTATTTTAATATAGTTTTCTGTCAATACCCATTAAGAATTTTAACAGAAAGAGAACACGGGAAACTCAAACAACTGAAAATTTAGTCAAACTACAAGGACTCATGGTGGTAAAATTATTTTCTAAAAATGACCATGTGAGTTTTATGTTATTGCTAACTTTTCATCCCAATTTGTTATCGGATATTGATAAGGAGATTATATTGTAAGTAGATTAAAATTAAAATGTCCCAATTGTTAAAACTTCAGTTAAACTATAAGGATAAATGGTGAATTTTACCCAATACAGTGTAGTGGCAACCCCACTACAAGTCTAGCAACAACTCTTTCCAGCCCAGCCATCTTGTGCACATTAAGTCATGTCACACTTGCAATAGTTTATTGATATCTTCCCTTCAAGCAACTTCATAAATGTGTATTGGTTTTTGTCTTGTTATATTTAGAAAGTGCTATTGAAAAACCCACCAAATACATGCATTTCAACCAAACATGGAAGGTGATGTTTTACAAGTTTTTTCTTTTAAAAAAAAGTTGAGGGAAGGGTTGAATACAAGCAAGATGAATGTCTTATAAAGAATATATTGATTGAACTCTTTCAATGCTCTGTCTCAGGATTGCAATGCTCTAAAAAGATTTTAAGTAGAGGAATTCGTATTTGTCAAAAAAGTCATTTTTATTTCATTTCGCGTATAAATGAACATGTTTAAGCAATATCCCTAAGTCTCTTTCCATTTCCATTTTCCCTTAACAAACTCAGGATGCAAACACAAGCGTTACGTAACAAGGATAGATGTACATTGATCATTTTCAGTTGACTCATTGGATCCATCTTAAGTCTTATCATCCAAATATTTATTTGAGAATTGGCTTATCAATTTGTATTTGTCCATGTGAGAGGATAGATCTCACAAGAGACCTGGACAATGAGTGCAAATTTAGGAGATAACAATGAGTGCAAGTTGCACAAATGTGCCAAAACATACTAGCCAAAATGCTCATTCTTGTAAAATATTGAAATCCATGCACCAAAAATGGTTTTAGTCTTGTGAAAAATTGAGTATGAGAGCAATGTCTGTTTTGAGGGATAATAAACGATCGGAACAATAGATTGTTCAAGTTTGGTTTGTTTATTAAGCAAATTGATCTCAAATAAAGTTTAATTGAGCTGATCATAAGCCGAACTTAAGTAGTTTTAATTTTTTAAACATTATACGCTTATCGGGTAGAGGAGTAGATTGTTCAAATTTGATTTGAAAACTTAATTAACTTTAAGAATATGTCCGAGTTTGATTTATTTATCAAGCAAACCGATCTCAAATGAGCTTTTTAGTAAACCAAACTCAAGTAACTTAGTTTGCCTATCAACCCTATATATATATATAACTAAAACTTCTTGGTGTGTGTATATATATATATATATATATATATATATATATATATAGGGGATGGATCCGGGGACACAAGTTTTGATACAATTTTAGACACTATATCCTAACCTTTGAAATCAAGGGCTGAGATTACAATGTAGTAAATTTTCCTAAAGTGTTCTTGAAGTTTATTAAAACTACGTCATTTTAATAATTCTGAAAAGTAATCTCAACCCTTTATAGGGCTGATTTCAAGGGCTAAGATGGAATGTCTAAAATTGTGTCAAAACTTGTGTCCCCGGATCCGACCCCATATATATATATTTAAAAAAATTAATATTATTACACACCAAGAAGTTTTAGTTATATATATATATATATATATATATATATATATATATATATATATTTCTTAAAAAAATTAATATTATTACACACCAAGAAGTTTTAGTTAGAAAAATAGGCAGGATTTGAAATGTATTAACTAAATTTATTCTGAGAGTCGGTTATGACACTAATTTACAATCTATATCATAAACCTCATCTTTCGAGTAAAATTATGAATACATAAACACTAATGAAAATAAAAAGGAAATGAATGTGCGGATGGCACATGGCTACAAACCAAGTGGCTACAGGCCATTGGTGGGCGATCTCTCTGTGGGGTCTATTAGATTCACCACTTCCATAGCCACCACATGAGAATTCTGTTTTTCCTTTGTTTATCCATTATGTTTGTCGGGCTGCTTCACTATTGCACACAAAAAAACAAAACTTAATCAATTCATTGAGCATTTTATTCGCTTAAAATGATTTCCAAACACACGCCTACTCAACTTATGGGCCAAAAACACTTTTTTTATAACTCGGTATCGGTTTATTGAATCGATTAATTCGGGGAATCAATTTTCATCGTTTATAAGCAATGAGCCCATCTAAAATTGAGGCAAAATCGCATATGAATTAATCCAATGCAGAAATTAATAGCACGTAAGTATGAGCCGAATTTTAGATCAAAAACTTTATAAAAACTTAGTGACTAGGTATCACTTCACGGGCCAATCCCGAGGGGTTATGCACAAAACACATTAGACGTTTTTTATCTGTTAATCATATAACAATGTCATTTTAAAATTAATTAAAACAACGTCGTTTTGTACATTTCAAAGGATATGAACTCTTAATTTGTCCTCACATCTCTGTTTTTGTTAATTTTTTTAATAAGAAATTGGTGATCATTAACCAATAATAAATTGACAGTTGTGTTGTAGGTTTTGAACCTCTGGATCTGTATGAATGTAGCCTGTAAGCATATCAAAATTGGGGAGTGAAAATGACACGAAAGGGAAAGGGAAAGGTCCTCCATCCACGGGAACTCCCCAATCCCCACCACCGTCACCATCACAGCAGCCACTGCAGAGAGAGAAGACAAAGACACTCCGGACGAGACCATTCCAGGGCAGCTGTTGCATTGCATCAGATTGTAGGATTAATCCCACAAGTTAAAAGTAATAATTATAGAAATAAAAATATAAAGTTAATAAAAAATAATAATAATTGTGTTTTTAAAAAAGTTAAACTCTCTAAAAGATTTCCATCTTTCGAGTAATGGGTTTTAGTTTCTTTATTTAATTTGAATTTTGATTTTTTGTTTTGTTTTTAAGCAATTTTTTCGCTGTTAATTAAAATTATATACTTTTTTAATTCTTTTTAAATTTTGTTCAAATTCTTAAAAAATCTCACAAATACAAAAAAAAATACTCATCAAATTAATTATTATTTTTGGCTTAAGTAATTTTTTTTAAAATTAGATGGAGTTTTTTACATTTACCGACAGATAACTTGAAAACTAAAAAAAATTGATCAACCATTAAAAATATTTATTAAAGACGAACAAATTCAAAAATCAAAGCAACTAAAAAATTGACAGAAAAATTACGCCAAAATGGGCTTAAAGTTATTTTAGCAAAGAAAATTTATAATCAACACTGAATGAGTGGTAGTTAATTGGCAAAAAGTTATACGTAAAAAATATTACTAAAATATTTGTACAGGTACATTAAAACAAGTAATAAATATTTAATATTTATATAAAAAAAATATGCATTCGTCACCGTCCTATATTTTTTTTTTGTTACATAATTTTAAAAATGGTGAAGAAGCACAAAAAAAAGATAAAAAAAATTAATACACATTTCACTTTTTTTTTTTCAATTTTTATAATTTTGATACACTTTTTCATCCTTAACAAGCGGAGGAGAGGCGACGGGAGGGGTGGGGTGGGGTGGCGTGGGGTGGGGGATATTATTAATTTTAAAATTGTTAAAGAAAAAGCCCAAACTACCCTTTATTCTGGACCGTTCTCTATTCATTTAGAGTAAGACTACAGTGACAGGTGGTTATGCCGAAAATGTTATCGATCGTACCAAAATAACGTTATTTTGGTGCTGAAATACCAAAACGACGTCGTTCAACTAAAGAACGCTTTTTATTTATTTAGTTGGACGACGTCGTTTTAGTGTAATCGGTAATATTTTCGGTACAACCATCGGTCATTGTAGACTTACCCATTGATTTATGAGTAGTTTTCATTTTACACTTTAAAACTTTCACTCATATTTTACTTTCGTACCTCATGTTTTAGTTTGAATATATTACATTCTAAATTTTGAAAATGGTTGCAATATGGACCCTATGTTCACATGCGATAGAAATTATGGATAAAAATAGTCACGTGTCACACACATGACCACATTAGAGTTTTAAAGTTACCATAAATATCAATTTCTTTTTGTTTTTAGTAATTTTTTTCACAGTTTAATCAAATTATATATATTTTTTTGTTTATCTTGACGAGAGGAGTCTGAAAATAAAAAAAATTCATTTAATTAGGATAAAAATTCACTAAATACGAAAAAAATATTTTTATCCCCCCCAAAAAATTTAAAATTTATTTTTACCCTTTTGTATATGTTATGTACGTGATACTTGACTAGTTTCATTCACATATTCTAAGGGATATTGACAACGGGCTCAAGTTGCAACCGTCTTAAAAGTTCAAGGTTAAATATATTCAAATCAAAATATGAATGATGAAAATATAATATAAGTGAAAGTTGGATGATATAAAATAAAAAATTAACCTTTATTTTTATATTTATGGGTAAATTATATCAATACTCCCTAAAGTATTCACCTCATGTCACTGTGGTCTCTCATCTGTTAATTTTCTCAATTTTATTCATAATGTATACAATTGATATTTTTGTGGTCTTTTGTTATTTACAAATATTTTTTTAAAAGTTTTTTCTTCATTATAAAAAAAAATATAATTTTTTGGGGTCTTTCATATCGTTAGTGAATTGGACTTGAATAATTGCAAACGTAGTAACTATGGAAGAACTTTATCTATTATCGTATGATCGTATCAATGACTGATATTAAAGAGTAGAAAAATTGACGACCCTTTTTATAATAATAATAAAAAAAAATAAGTATATGTAATTAATAATTACGTAAAATTCAATTTCATATATTAAGAATAAAATTAAAAAAGAACTTAAGTAAAATAATATTATTTATTTATGCATTTGTCTTGTCAGTGCTTATCAAGCGATCGATCCATCAATCAAGTCCAGCCTTGTCGTGCTACCCATGCAATGCAACCACCGCCCCAAAAGATTTTGATTTTCTCGAAAGATATCAGTAGTTTGGGCGAAGATCTTCGTAGTTGTTGTACTGATCGATACACTTGTTGGTGCGTGGTTGTTCAATGGATTCCGAAAAACAATGATATCATTACTGCTAAACCAAGCTCATTGTGATGTGATGTGATGTGATTGCTTCATAATTTTTGAGGGTTTTAAATTTTTTGAAATTGAGAAAATGAATTGTAATTCAACCATCTTGAATTATTTTAATAATTTAAAGGTTAAATTCTATCATAAAAATTAATACGTAGAAAATCGTGTTAATTAGATATAATTTATTATTTAATCAGTATTTTTTTGGAACCTAATCAATAAGGCCACGTTTGTTTTTGAGATCGAAGTTGGCGGATTTAAAAATCGCGCCGGGTTTAAGGTTGGATAACAAATTTAATCGGACTAAGTCAGATTATCAATCATATGAAATCTCAATATGTAATTATTTATTTTATAATGGATATGGATATTAGATTAATTTTTTTTTCTTTATATTTTTCATGATTAATGGCCTCACATCATAATTTTTAACTAAATAAAAAAAATCAAGTACTCCATAAATAAATAAAATAATACAATTCTTAACTAGACATCCATATAAATAACTCACAACAATAATAACATCCAAATAAAAATAAAAAAATAATTTTTACACTCTTTTTTTATATCAAATATACTCTATTTTTTGTCCTTATTATGGAGTATATTTGGTAAAAAAAGAATAAAAAATAAATTACCAAATGCACTCTATAATAAGGACAAAAAATAAAGTGCATTTGATAAAAAAAAGAG
>BRYF01000018.1:1622812-1625312 GCA_030159135.1 Actinidia polygama
AATATTATGGGTAAAGTGAGTGAGTTGATTTCCTTTCACTAAAAAAACAAGATTTTATTGTGTTTTAATTTTTTCAAGAAAGTGAAAGCCATGGCACAAGAAACTAAATTTTCTTTCACTTTCTTCTATTGTCATGCAAAACAAACACATAAAAAGTATCATTTTGTTATTTTTTTAATATATATTCATCATAATCAAAAACAGACGTAGAGACGTTAGACGTAAATTCGAATACATATCTTTCATAAAGAGAGAATTTCGAACCTGCGAACCTTGTCGTGAGACTCATCTCATAGTATCCAAATAAATTCGAATACATGTCTTTCATAAAGAGAGAATTTTGAACATGCGAACTTTGTCGTGAGACTCATCCCATAATATCCAAATCTATGTCCAATATTTGTGCACTTAGTAATGCCCTTTTTTTGTTAAAGAAGTGAAAAAGGAAATAAATAATTTGAGAAAAAAGAAAGGAAAAGGAGATGAGAGCTAAGCAAATCCTTTTTTATGCAGGCCTTCAACTCCCCAAAGTAGATGGCAGCAAATCAGAGGCAGACTTGTGAATTTCTCATGTTTTGAAGTGGTATTCAATATTTATAGACGGTGTTTTGTTAAGGTTGTATTTGGATCGAGAATTGGGTGAATTTTTTTTGAAGGATTTAACCGTTTAGAACTATTGAAACGTATACTTTTTTTCATTAAAAAATTAAACTTTATCATCAATATTTTTTTAAAAAAAAATGATCTAAATATTTTACCTTTTAAGTATTTAAAAAATAAGCCTTCTTATTAATTATTTTTTTTAGAAAAATAGCATATTTATTTAATTTAATTTATTTATTGAGAACAAAATTTTGAAAGTCGTAATTCAAAGAATAATCTTGTTATTTTTTCACAAAAATTAACTATAAGAGAAATCTTAATATTGATTTCAAAAATTAAAAAAAATATTATTTTTTAAATTAAAAAACTAACTAAATGAATTTATCAGAAATCTCAAGAATCGATCAAAAGGACACAAATGCTAGCAGTCCTTTCTGCAAACTCTAAGAAAAATATATTTTTAAAATTTTTTTTACCGATTTTGGATTTTGAGTTTTTTTTATTTTTCATTAACTTTTTTAACTGTTTGATTAGAATTATATATTTTTTCAACTCCTCTTAACAAAAGAAATTTGAAAATATAAAAATTAAAAAGTTCATTTTAGGCTCCGTTTGGCACCAATTTTTTTAGCTTTTTGACTGCTTTTTTGCTTAAAATAAGCAAAAAAAAACAATCAGAATTGGTTTTTTTAGTTTTC
This sequence comes from Actinidia polygama, assembly GCA_030159135.1. Taxonomy (NCBI): domain Eukaryota; kingdom Viridiplantae; phylum Streptophyta; class Magnoliopsida; order Ericales; family Actinidiaceae; genus Actinidia; species Actinidia polygama. The sequence continues at coordinate 1,624,114 of BRYF01000018.1, forward strand.
TTATTTTGTTTATTTGCTTAATTTTAGCTAAAGTAAATCAAGAAAAACAAAAAAGTCAAAAAAATTTGGCCTTTTGGATAGCTAGCTTAAAAAAAAACTTAATTTTTAAGCATTAACAAACGGAGCCTTACTTGACTAGTTACCTTTTTTTTGATTTAAGTGATTTATTTTCTAAATTTAAATAATTGTTTTTATTTTCAGAGTCCTCTCATCAAGAGAAAATAAAAAGGTATAAAATATTGATCAAATGGCAAAAAAGTTTAGTAAAGACGAAAAAACTCGTAAAGCGGTTAAAAAAAATAGCCCAAACCTTATGAATTTACATATTTAATGTTATATACTTTTAATAATATTTTATATAGTATCCATTATACATTTATTTTTTACAAGTTAATACCATCTTCGTCCTATTATAATTGTTCACTATTTCTCTTTTAGATGTCTCTAAATAATGGTTTACTTTACTTTTAATAGATAAAATTTACTAGTATTATTCTTTCCTTTGCAAATTCAAATAACGATGTTAAAGCTCAAAATTCTAATAAAATACAATAAAAAATAGATAAAAAACAGTAAATATATTGAAAATTGAATAAACTTCGTGAATACATTCTAAAAAAATGAAGAGTCACGCGTGAAAAATTTAATAAAAAATGAACATTTCGAAAAAAAAATTATAAAAAAAAATTCTTAAAAGTTGAATTCCCAAAAAATGGGTAAATAAAAGGGTACAGATGGAGTGCCCTTAATAGGCCAGATATTCATAATTCTTTCAAAATGGAACAAATAATGAATTCTTGTTAATAAAAAATAAATTAATGATAATGCAAGATTTTGAAAATATATAATTAATTCTTTATTTTATTTTACCTTTTGGCTGTAGGATAAGGGACGCGGATAACTTTTTCCTTCGGATAACTTTTTTTATCCGGCGTTTGGATGGTGAAAACCTTCTCGAATAACTTTTCCCCCCAAATAACTTTTTTCTCAGCAGGAGGATAGAGGCGGATATTATGTATGAATATCTTTATATTAGATATTTATATATGTATATATATTTTTAATATCTAGATATTTTATATTTTGTTTTTCTATATATATTTGTTTTCTTATCCCCACTAGGGATGGCAATTCCCCCGACTAATTTCGGGCCCCGCTCCGTTTAGAGCGGGTTTGGGGAAGGAATAGGTGGGGGAAAA
>BRYF01000018.1:1750312-1752812 GCA_030159135.1 Actinidia polygama
TAATAAATTTTCAATCATAGCAAACTCCGTCGAAAGATAAATTTAACTATTATTCGAACATAAATTTAATTGCTAAACTTTATTATTAAAATAGATAAATTTAACTATTACAAATAAACTTAATTGTTCAAATAGATAAACTTAACTATTCGAATAGATAAATTCTATTGTTCAAAGATAAACTTAACCGATAAACTTTGCCATTCGAATAGATAAAATTAATTGGTATAAATAAACTTGATTATTCAAATAGATAAACTTAACTATTCGAACAAATAAAATTGTTACAGATAAACTTAATAATTTCAAACGGATAAATTTAACTCTAAACTTTTAATGATTTTTGAATTCACAAAAACAAAAAAATAATTTATTCACGATTAATTTTTAAAAAAACAAACATCTAACACATAAGAAATAAACACACACAAAAATTCTCAGAGAGAAAAAGAGACTTGACATCGGTGAAGAAAGTCGGTCGTGATAGAAAGTCATGGCAGCGTTGGACATATAAGATCTGAGAGAGAGAGAGAGATGAAGGAAAGGTGGGGGTGGCAATAATTGCAATTGCGGTAGGAAAGTAACGGCGATGATGATGGTGTGGCACTATAGTGGCTAGTAATAGTGAAAAGTCGTAGCGATTTTCTAGATCTCAATATGAGAGAAGCGGGGAGAAAGAGAAAGAGAGGGATTTAACAGCGGTGATGGCGACAAAGGTGTGGCACGGTGGCGGCAGCAGCGTGGTTGTGGTGGTGACAACGTGGTGATGATGGTGGTGTGGCTGTAGTAGAAAAAGAAAGTAGAGAGAGACTAAGATTTATTTTAAAATATTTTTCTCTATTTTAGTCTTTATATCTCTAGGTTATGAAGGGAAGTCAATATTGTCCAATAATAAAATTTTCAGTCATAAACCGTAGTTTCATGGATCTTAGCTAAAACATCTTTTAATTTTATAAATAATAATAAAATTATAAAATTAAAAGATGTTTTAGCATAAACAAAATTTTTCTATTTTTTAATAGAGACCCAATAAATAGACCATAAACAAAATTTTTCTATTTTTTACTCATTTTTACCATTAAACTTCAAAATAAATATTTAATCATTTAACTAAGATACTATAGTTTATTTTTTATTTGAAAAGCCATGCACCAAATTATCCTAAAAATTGTCATTTTTTAAATAATTTCTCTCCCTCGCAACCCTCGCAACCACCTCTAGGAAAGTGAGAGGTCGTTGGAAAGTGCAAATATCCACATCCACCCCCACTCCAGTCCACCCCCTTGCAGGTGGCGCAGCCAAACTGGCTGCTGTCTCCATCCACTTCAATTTCAACTTCAACAAATTCACATCTCACTCACCCCCCACCCACCCCCCGCGCTCTCTCCCACACACCTCTCTAGAATGTCGCGGTCGAGGACGCTATCGAGAGCAATTGCGCTCAGCCGTAGGTGCCTGAGCAACGTGCCGAAAAACACCCTGTACGGGGGGGCGAAGCCCAAAAACCCTAACCAGAGGGTGACCCTGAAGCACCTGAGGCAGAAGCACTGCAGGGGCGAACCAATCACGATGGTCACGGCCTACGACTACCCGTCCGGGGTCCACCTCGACACCGCCAGCATCGACGTGCTTTATCGGTGACTCTGCCGACATGGTCGTCGACGGTCACGACACCACCCTCCCCGTCACGCTAGACGAAATGATCGTTCACTGCCGCACCATCGCTCCCGGCGCCAAACGGCCGCTTCTCGTCGGCGACCTCCCGTTCGTGACCTACGAGTCCAGCACTAGTCAGGTAAAATCACCAATTGAATTTAGGTTGTGTTTGGATTGGTGTTATCTTTGAGGAGCTTGAAAATCTGATTACTGAAATCAAATACCTAGTTATATAAAACCTGAGAATCTTATTCAGGATTTTTTGTAGAGAACTTATTAGAGTTCTAGTTTTGTTTTCTTTACTAAATTGAACCTAGCATCTAAATTATCATGGAAAATATGGATCCGTATTATGAGAAATTACTTTTCATCAATTAAATTTAGGTTGTAGGGGAATGAGAATCTGATTACTAAAATCAAAATACCTAGTAACGTAATAACTGAAATACCGATCAAACTTTCAAATTAATTCAAGAATCTTATATATTTTTTTATATAAAGAATTGATTCAAATTCAGGTGTGGGTCGGATTCGAAAGAATCACTTCCCTATTCTGGTTTGTTCCAAACTTAGAATCACGGAGATTCAAAACCGCGTTCTCATTGTCCTTCCAGATTTTATTCCATCCAAATATAGCGTGATTCCATTGTTTGGTTGCCGAGAATTTATTTGTACTCGGTATTTTAAGTTATGGAAACAATTTTTTTAATAAGTCAGTATCCTGCCCAATGACCGACTACTAGCGCGGGTCCAATGCCAAAGCTTCGTGTGGATTGAATTGATTGCACGGTTTCGAACCTGAGACATTGGAAGCGAGCAAACCTCAAAGTCCCAAACTTAGACC
>BRYF01000018.1:1792812-1795312 GCA_030159135.1 Actinidia polygama
GTTTTGTGGTGGTTGAGGCGGAGCGGTATAGTGATGACAGTGGCAAGAGTGGTGGTGTTCGAATGTTGGTTGATGTTGGTTGTAGCTGTACTGGTAGTTAAGAGATTGTGATGGTGGTGGTGGTATAGTGGTGATGGTTGCAACAGTGGAGTAGTGATAGGGTTATGGAGGTGGAAGATGGTGGCAGTGGCAACAAATGTGGTGTCGGGAGGTGGAATATTGGTCATGGTGGTGGCAAAGGTGCATATGAGCAAAGTAGTGTAATAACCTGACCCTAAATTAGCTTTACTTTATTACAAAAATAAAAAATATTAAAATTAAATTAAAACTATTTAATATATTTTGGGGTTAAATTATTAGATTTATAACATTTGGATTAAATTAAAGAGAATATTTAAGTTGAAGGGGCTAAAGTATAATTTGATGTATTGATTTGACACGTGTCAAGGGTGACACACCATTAGCCGACTCTTTATTTTGTCTATAAAGAGTGAGAGAGAGTTACAGATACAAAGAAAGAAAAGAAACAAAGAAAGAATGGAAAAATAGTATTTGGGAAAAGGAAAATTATACAGTGTGGTTAGCTTTTGATTATAAAAGATAGGAACGTAGATCAATGGTGAGATGATGACGGATCGAGGTAAAATTTTAGTATGATGATCATGAGAGCCAAATATTTATATTTTGGGGTGTCAATTTTAATTTTAGGTAAGCAAGAGGTATACAATATACTTTATAAAACTTCGGAGTTATTTATTAAATTATCTGATTTTATACTCCTTTGAGCATATGTGTTATTTATTGAAATTCAAGACATTATTGAAATCACGATGTGTTGGCTAAAGTGACATGATATTGAATGGTATGGACTGGGTGAGCCTGCAAATAACCCTGACATCGAATAAAGCCAGAAAGGCTAGGTGAGGTGGGCGAGGTCGACCACCAGTCGCATACCAGGAAAGACCGGGTATGAGGTCTTTTGATGAATTATTGATTCATTGAGCGTATTCTAGTTGTATTGTATAATTCCCTGCTTAATTTTTTTTCAGGCAAACAAGGGAGTCCGAGTAGTGCGAGATGAGTTGAGTGAAAGACTTGAACATTTTATATTTTAATCATTTTGTATAAATATTTGAATATATTGTAAATATAAACATTTAGAGATTTTGATTATATATAAAAGGATACGATTACGGATATTTGATCGTGGTTAATTAACGGCCCGGGGTCGGGTCGTTACATGTAGAAATATGGCAGTGGCTATGGTGTGGTTGGCGGCAGAGGTGGAATTATATGTGTGCACATTAATGCTTATACACACATATTTATAAATTCAGACAGAATTAAGTAGATATCCAGATACTTAATATTTTAAAAAAATTAACCTACATTCTAAGAGACACTTGAAATATTAAATGATGCATAATACGGTTATCAAACCAACTTAATTCAGTTTTACTTAATACATTCAATTTTAAGTACTGGATTGAGTTATCAACCATCCTCTATGTGGACATCTAGACCCATACCCACGTTTCCAAACTTATACAAACGTTATAATCCTAACCCTAACCCTAACTCTAACCCTAACCGATTCAAAAACACTGTTAGAGTATTTTGTTATTTTTTTAAGAGGAAAAAACTTATCAATCTTTATTGGGAGGTGAAACAACTATTTGGGGGAGTTGCTCAATCTATATTTCTCAAATTAACCAATTGTACAAACAAAGCATACATATATACTCTAGTAAATAATTAACCAATCGGACTCCCTTTATTATTTGTATTATTCTCTCTATCCCATCACACACTAAAGTCACTGTCTTAACCTTTGTCTGTGACTTTCATTCACCACTGTATTGTTGGGGAATTATACTAAAAGTCATGTTTTTTTTATGAAACTTAGTATTTAATTTTTTTATTAATAAAATTTGTTATTCATTTTAATAAGAATCTATGTGGGCAATATTTGTAGCATAATATTTATATTGTGATTGTGTGTCTTTTATTTTACATAGTAGATGATTATGTATGTAGAGTTTGACTTAGACACGGAATATCTAATCATCATTTCTTATAGAATATAAATTTTAGTTCACGTTACTAAATGGAATTGGACACACTATCGGTAGGACTATAACACAGTATTTTAGTAATTTTGTCTTAACTACAAAAAAGAATATAATTTTGACTTATTGTGTTAGTACAATTTGTGTGTATTAAACAAGATTATTTTGAAAAATTTGGCTTTGTACTGATTTTATAAGACAAGTAGTATCACATGGTTATTATGAGTGCTCATACTCGTAAATCCCAAAATAATTATGAGACTCGTTCATTTAACGTTGCTTGTTTTATCTCACATGGAATGAGATTCTTTTGTGGGTCAACAAACTTAGTGAATTAGATGATCGCATTACGTGTATGATGAATATTAATTATTAAATGAATTCATGCTCTAATTTAAGGGATTGATCATACCCCCTTGAGGAAACTTATA
>BRYF01000018.1:1875312-1880312 GCA_030159135.1 Actinidia polygama
CTATTAGAAAAACAGAGAAAAAGAGAAAGAGAGGAGGCAATCATTAGCCTTCTTATGATACTCATCTTCACGTGCGGTCACAACTAGGGGTGGAATTTTCGACACGACACGACAGCATGACTCGAATCATAAACGAAGTTAGCAGGTTAGGGATGATTATTTATTACACGAAACATGTATATAACATGACTCGTCAGCACGAATGCTAAATGGGTTGTATTATGGCTGAACTCACATAACTCGAACTAGATTTGATTAGCCGATTTAATTATATGTTTCAATCTATTAATACGAACTCAACACTTATGTACCCACTAATGATCTACATGTATATAACCCAATTATATATATTAAATTATTAATATATAATAATATATGGATGTGTTTACACTTTTTGTTCTTTCAATTTGGAGTTGTCTTATTGAGATTGAGGCTTTGAATTGTTTTTAAGATTCCGTATTTGACTATTTTGAAGTTTTAATTGGTTGATAGGGTAAACAGGTTAATATGAGTAGTTTTATCCCTTTTAATTGTCCAACGACCTCGTTGGATTGCCCAAAAATTGCCCCTTAGTTAGCGATGTGGACGACAGGTCATAAGGGGACATAGGGCACCCTACCCCAAGACCTTTACTCCTCTATAGAGTCTCTACTCCTCCACCACACATCCACGGAGCTCACGTGGGATCATGATTGACTCAATAACTTAATAGCTTAAACTACATGGCTAAAATACTTAAATTCAATTTATTAGTAATATTTCATAAGACTCTTTATACATCGTATGTTTGTCGTAACTTCTTTGTTGTCTTGTTTCCAAGTTGTTAAACAAAGTTTAATTAATTCATAAATTTGTAGAAAATTACCGAGGGAGGTGAGCTAAAATAACTCAATTTCGAATTAATTTTAGTTGATTTGATTTTTAAAATCTTTTGCTTATGGTGGATTTTTTTACTGTTTAATATTTTTTTTTTTACTTTTTCAGATTCTCTTGACAAAAAGATCTGAAAATATACTTTTTTTGATAAAAAATAACAACACTAAAAGCAACAAAATTTTTTCAAAAAAAATATATAATCAATGTTTTTCCGTGAACTAGAAAAGTATAAGATTTTTTATTATACGGTAATTTGTTTTTGCATATAAGTTGCTATTTTCCATACCTTTTACTTTTTTTTCTACAATCCTATTTAGTATGGCTTTGTTTCTTATTTTTTGTCTTTATTTTTTGCAGGAAAAAAAAGTTTATACCATGAACTGTGGCATTTAGGCGATTTTTTTAAATAGACCATTTTGCAATAAATAATAAAATGACATCATCCAAAATTTAAATATTAATTTATCATAAAATAAAACCTTTATAAACGTACGAACCAGAAAAAAACTTATAATGCTAAAACGTTACCAACACAAAGTTATATCCAATATTTTTTTTTTTAGTTTTTAGCAATCTTTTCTTATCGTTTGATCAAAAATTTATACTTTTAAGTTCTTTTTGTCGAGAGTGAGTCCATTTTTTTGCCTAGTTTAGAATAAAGTTCACCAAATATAAAAAAATATTTTTATGTAATTTTTGGCGAAAACTTATTCCAAATTGTAAGACGTTTATCCGATATGCTTCGTGACAATCTCACAAAAAGAAGCCATCGTCACGGTCCAAAAGTATACGGTTGAGGTGTCATGTACCTGGAAGGCTTTCATATACAAACTGCATCGACATAACCTCTCCTACTAATGTGAGAGTACTGAGTTCTCACACCCTCCACCACTTAGACAACAACGTCCTAATTGTTCCTTCACCCACAAGGTCGTCAGGAACACTCTTCCCTAGTGGTTATGGTCACATATAAAGCATATGTTCAAAATTATTATATATCTAGAAGGCATTTGTATATAAAAACCCATTCCATAGATGTGAGACTGGATTCTCACACAAACAGGGCCTTAGGAAGAAATTGAGAACTTTTGGTGCAAAATGCTCTCTTTTTTGTCCAATTAAAAAAGTTCAATAAAACTTGTATAATTGACTAGTTGGTAAAAGCAGAAACAACTAATTGTAAACAATCCAAAAGCATTTTTTTGTAAATAAAAACTAGTGCTACAAATTGGGCCGGTTCAGTGAGCCAACATGGTGTTAGGCTTGGAATTGGCTCAGGCTGAGCCGGCCCATGCCCAAACGGATGGTCCAGCTCAAAGTCCGCCACCAACCACATCCGAGCTGAACACCCTGACGAGGTTCCGGCCGTTTGAACATGCGACCTACGGCCAAGATAAAAAAACATTACCGCTGGGCTAGCTTGATTTGACATTGTTTTTATTTAAAGTGAATTTACTTGTTAAAACAGAATGGAAAAAAAAAAACCACCTTTGGATCAAAAAGAAGAAGAATAACTCATATGGATGTGATCTCTAACAAGCTGTACGAGTGTATGGCGTAATATGTGTAAAAAAGTGGTTGACTTTCGGGATGGGCCGAGCTAGGCTGATCTGGCCTAATTTGCACCACTAGTAAAAACTAAGAAGTTGCTCGGAAAACAATTGCAAACGCCCACTATATAGTTGAATGTCATTTTATTGTACAACAAATATTTGTAAATTGGAACATACCGATTGCAAGAAAAAATTGCTAAATTCCTTGTTTCATTTCTTGCAAGAAGAACAAAAAGTCAAAAAGAAAATTGAATACTGGTGAAGAACTCAAGCTAACTAACCTTTATGAGTTGGTATAATGATAGTCCCTTGGCATTGAGGGGTCTCGTGAAGTTTTTGATTTGGAGTTTGATTGCATTGACGTGCTATCAATTTTTGAGTTGGGTTAGTTTATATGGAGGGTTTTGTCCTGGTGTTAAATAAATCACCCGCTTGTAAATGATAGAATTAGTTTCCTAAATTAATCATTTTAGTGGACCGAATACTGAGTTATCAAAAGAGTTAAAAATACGAATTTATGAGTTGTTATGTTTCCTTACCCATATGATGTGTCAACATAAAAAGGAAGAACAAGAAAAAATATCAAGCTAAAATTTTTGAAATGTAGGGTAAAGAGTTAACTTCTCAAGTTTACATTCATCTACTTTTGTAGAACCATTTGAAGAAAATCAAAATTTGAAAGTTGCGCAAACGTGTTTTTGATGTAATTTTTTGGATAGAAAGTTCAAAAATCTCTTGTCTCATTTTTAAATCATGAACATGGAAAGGGAAAAAGCAGCAGAGAAGTTGTTTACACATGATTGTCTCCGCAATTATGGGCCAAAACTACAAAAGAAGACTTCCATTGTTCCTCCTATATATTGACTCTATTATTTTTGTATTAAGCTGGAAGATGAAGATGCGTTAGATAGAGGTATCAAAAATTCACATTGTCTGGTTAGATTTTGATTCTGTGTTGATATTAAGAATCAAAATAATTGTCTGATATATAGGACTATAGTCACTATACTATCCGCACTCACAGGATTTGGTGGAAATAATGTTTGGCTAGGTAGTCTATATTGTTTTACAAATTAGTTTGAACTTGTGATTGGTTATGTTTTCCTTTTTTAAACTTGGTCCACAGTATTTGCAATCTCTTCCAATTGATGAATTAACTCTGCTCATTATATGCTACTTGGCTACCAATTTAGTATTTGGATTTAATAGGTAAACTCTGTTGGATTTAATTGGATGTTGAATTTGGTTGAGGCCTCTGTATTTTTTCCCCCTCTTTTGATTTTTTTTCCTGCTATGAGGATACTGTTAAAATAGAGCATTGTTACGGTCTTATAATTTTGACCCATAAAAGTTCTAAGAATCCAAAATATTTAGTTCAGATTCACTTGATTATGTGAGATTCATATTTTTTCTTAGTTCAAATTCTAGGACCGTAATATTTCTCTTTAAAATAAAACATCGAAACCCATGTTTGAGTTTGTGTGTGTGAGAGAGAGATGTCATGGTTGCAACTGTTAGTATGATATACATTGTTGGCCTTAAGAACTAGGAAGATTGATGTTTATGGTTGTAACTGTTTGCTTGACATTGTTGGTGTGGGGTGTAGTGTTTGTGAAATGGAAGAAAGAAAATCGAAGATAGATACCTGCAGTGGATCAGCGGTGGATAAATGTGGCTGCCGATAGTTATTGGCTACTATAGTCCAATTGAGACACAGAAACAATGAGTTCGGCCGCCGGAGTTATTTCTGAAAAATGGCTCTCCGATGGTCAAGTTAGCTAATCAGATAATCAAAGTGTATCCAGAGAGAGTAACAACTTTAAGTAGCAAAATTTGTGTACCTTTGAGAGAATAAGGGTTGGCCTTATATAGCTCAGTTCGGCGCGTGCCTAGACGGGCCGAATTTGTGCCTAGACGCGCCAACTATCGTGTCACTTGATAGATTGCAGCTCTACGCGTGTTTGGACGCGTTGACTGTTGTGTTAGTGAGTAGGCGGGTGTCTCAGCCATGCCTCTATGGCCTGGTTAGTAGCTGGCTATAATATCGTCGACGTCTCGATCCAGTCATGGGGACTGTTAGAGGAAACCTTTTCAAACAAGTCACTTTTTGTCCCTTGATGTGTCTCGGGATCGCCGTTGACCGTTGCCCTTCAACCAAGCTTCTATGCAGGGACCCTGCCGAGCTTGCTATATAGCGACAACTTGGCAGTGATACTTGCCTTACTTCGGATAGTGCCAGTGTTCGGTAGTATCTCGATCGAGCTCCGACGCAAAGATCACATCAAACTTGCTATATGACGACAAAATTCTGCGATGGTGCCTGTCTTAGTAAGGTCGAAACTTATAATCGTGTATTTTATTCCTTTACAGTTGGATTTTATGATAGCTTGAACTTATGTAATGATAGATTAGGGATGGCAACGGGGCGGGTTCGGCCTCGCCCACCCCCGCCCCGATTAAGAAAATCCTCCCCCACCCCCGTTCCAAATCCGTGACGGGTTGAGAATTTTTTTCCCGCCCTGCCCCGATTATTTTTTTTTAATTATATATATATATTATATATATAATTAT
>BRYF01000018.1:1882812-1885312 GCA_030159135.1 Actinidia polygama
GTTCAAAATCATGTGTTTATTACAATAGTGATAGGTACACCCCCACTTTTAGATGTGTACAAGACACATTTATTTTTGCCCTCTCACAAAACAAGTGGGACCTGCCCTAATTACGATTTTATGCTTTTCTAAAAATCTTAATTAAGGCGGGTCTCACTTATTTATGAGAGGGCAAAATGAGTGTGTCTTGTACACACCCACTTTTGGGTGTGTACCAATCATTATTCTGTTGATTATGTTTATGCAATTATTAAAAACAATGATGAAAATCTTGTTTTTCAATGCACATATGTACATAAGTTATATCATATGTCATTTTGCAACATAAATTCTATCTGTATGGCATCATTCGTGATGTAGAAGTAAATAATAGTTAGCTCACATATTTAGAGGGAATTTATCTATAGTAACGAAGTCTTATCTAGCTACTACAATCATATCATTATTACAATCAGTGTTTTAAAAGTCATAGTTGACGCTCGTCTTGAACGTCCCATTGAGACAAGATATTCAAAAATGTCTTAATGCATTTAAAATTTTGTATAGTTGACAAAAGCAGAAACGGCCTTGACATCATCACCATAGGCCAACATAAATTCTATCTGGATGGCATCATTCGTGATGTAGAAGTAAATAATAGTTAGCTCACATATTTAGAGGGAATTTACCTATAGTAACGAAGTCTTATCTAGCTACTACAATCACATCATTATTACAATCAGTGTTTTAGAAGTCATAGTTGAGGCTCGTCTCGAATGTAGCATTGAGACAAGATATTCAAAAATGTCTTAATGCATTTAAATTTGTGTATAGTTGACAAAAGCAGAAGCGGTGGCCCTGACATCGTCACCATAGGCCAACATAAATTCTATCTGTATGGCATCATTCGTGATGTAGAAGTAAATAATAGTTAGCTCACATATTTAGAGGGAATTTACCTATAGTAACGAAGTCTTATCTAGCTACTACAATCACATCTTTATTACAATCAGTGTTTTAGAAGTCATAGTTGAGGCTCGTCTCGAACGTTGCATTGAGACAAAATATCCAAAAAAAGTCTCAATACATTTAAATTGTGTATAGTTTACAAAAGCAGCGGTGGCCCTGACATCGTCACCATAGTCCAACTGTCCTTAACTAAAACTTAGTATCGGAACTTAATCACTTTGATTTTAACTTTACCAAAATAAATTTAATCCCATCTTTTAATCCCAAGCTCAAAAACGATCGAAGTACTATATTAAAGGCTTTTTAACTCGTACAAAATCATGAACGTAGCTACATAGAAGTCTCATCAAACTTTGCAAAGGCATATTGCGTAAACTTTTGATAAATTGACGTCACTGAAATTGTTAATAATATAAATATGGTGGTGTCATTTTACTTTTCATTGAAAAAGTAAGAACTAGTTGAGAGCAACTCTTTTTTCTATCCACAAGATTCATATGTGTTTATAATAGTTTTTCTTTGGTTTTTCCACGTGAAGTATTCTTGTTTTGTTGCTTCTCTCCCTCTTTCTGTTCAATTTACTAGATATCTCAACCTCTCTCTTAAAACAATACTATATATTGATCTTCCCAAGTTTTGTTGTACATAATATAATTTGGTAAATTTAAATTACTTTTGAGATTTATTATTATTGCGAATAGATTTTGTAAAAAAAATAAATAAAACGATAATAACAATAACTTAGTGAATGACACCACTGAACGACATTTCTAGATCTTATAATACCACATTAACTCATGTCCGAGCCCAAAAAAGAAAATATTTTCTTTAATAAATCACAAACTCTTCATGACCCCTTTTGTTTTTTTTTCCAACGATGTTATGGTCTGAATTTGGATCAAGAAAAGTTCTCTGAATTCAAAATGAATGATTCATATTCAGGGGCTGAGCCAAAATTTATATTCAGCTGGATCAAAATTATAGAATTTAAGATAAATTAATAATTTTTGTGGGGTCAAAAATATATTTATGATAAATTAGTTTTTTTAGTCAACTCAAGTCACTAGTGATTTTTTACTAATTCATGGCTAAAAATCTAATTTTTTAGTAAACCCTAAACAAGAAATTTTTTTTTAATCTCATTTTCAGATTTTAGTCAAAAATAAAAAAATGAGGATTTTTAATTAGGCCAAATGGGTTCTAAATGAAATTATATGGGAAAGCATTCCAATTTCTATTCAATTAATAAATTAAATCGTTTAACAAAATAAAAATGAAAAGATACGTAATTGTATGTAAAAGAACTCGTTCAAAATCATGTGTTGATTATGTTTAAGCAATTATTAAAAACAATGATGAAAATCTTGTTTTGCAATGCACAGATGTAAATAAGTTATATCATGTCATTTTGCAACATAAATTCTATCTGCATGGCATCATTCGTGATGTAGAAGTAAATAATAGTTAGCTCACATATTTAGAGGGAATTTACCTATAGTAACGAAGTTTTATCTAGCTACTACAATCACATCATTATTACAATCAGTGTTTT
>BRYF01000018.1:1890312-1892812 GCA_030159135.1 Actinidia polygama
ATTCTTCATCAATGAAGACGAAAATCGAACCAGGTTAGTTCATTTAGAGTTTCTTCTATCTTGTTCTTCTATTTTTTTCTTAATTAATTATCTTTCTTTATATAAAATTAACACAAATTAATGGCTTAAAGCAGGTTTATTTTCTATTTCTCTATTTTTATCTTTTGTTTAAAATTTTTTTCTTTTCAGGTTTAATTTTGAAAAGAGAATTTCACGTCTTTATTGGACTTTTTTCACATATAGTGAAAAAGAACCAAAAATAGTAAAAAAAACAACAACGTATATGGTCTAATTAATTACTTTTTTTATTCATTCTACGTCGAATGGGAATATATAGTAAAAGATTGATTTAAAAAATAAAAAAATTGAATAAAAATCAAAGATTCTTTACCCAATTATTAATTGGATAATCTGGGTTTAACATTGACCATTAGCTATGGTCATAACTCAAAATTCTATTGCTGAGCTGTAATTTGATATGTGGATAAACATGTTAAAAGTGTTGTGCAGAAGCCTACAAAAATATAAACAACCTGAAGATGGCTGTGAATCTGGAGAAGAAGAACAAAATAAATTAATTTGTGCACAATGCAAAACAAACGAACAAGAAAGAGAGAATTGATAGCAAATAACAAAACTAACCGAGGCCAAATTTTACGTAATTCGACATAGTACCTATATCACACACGATCAAGAACTTTCACTAATAAATCAACCAAATGCTTCGAAGAGCTACAAAGGAGAATTTTTTGAAAAATCTTCTTTCAAAAGTCTCACGAAGCCAAAATATAAATTCTCTCTCATACCCTAATTGGAATCACACACTTGGAGAACGAATCTCCCAAATATTTATACAAAAATAGTCATTCCTAAAATTAATTAATTGATACAAAAAATGAACTATTTACCAAAACAAATTTACAAACCAACAAGTTATAGGACGTTCAAAACAAGTTCAATTAGTCAAAGTCGACCAAAAATATATTCAAACGAAGCGTCCGTCGCTCCTCAACAAATTGAGCCAAATTTCACAAAAAGTTGTTGAAAAATAGAAGTTTAAGTTTTTTATATGAGTTGATTGTTCATTGTTTTACATGATATCAGAGCAGACCATATATCACGTGTTCAGACTTTACAGCCTACCTGTTTGATCCTCTTATAGAAGAAAGTCTCACCACGCGTAATAGGACGCATTAAAAATATAAATAATAAAATTTTTTATTTCTTAATAATTTCACAATACCCAGAAAGAAATATAGATTTGTCTCCACAAACAAAATTCTTCTAATATTTGGGATCTATCTATCTATCTATCTACCTATCTATATGTTGTATTATGTTTGAGGTGGCAATATATATCTTTGTTGACTTTAGTAGTTGATTACAATGTCCAAGGTTAGTGTTATGCGCTTTTGGCATGTCTTTGACAAATTGGTGTGAACTATTTGAATTGTCAGTACTACCAATCTACTTGGTCAATGTGAGATATTGTTGCACCCAAATAGTTATATAAAAAAAATTGAATACGATTCTTTAAATGATGGTTCTTCTTTTTAAGGCATAAGTCAACGATATCCAGAATTTAGCAATAATTACATCCTTCGACTCAACAACTGATCATTAAAATTTTGGAAATGCCGACACTTTTGTGTGTGTTTTCACCTTCAATTCAGATTGTATTATAATTAGACCATAAAATCAGAAAATATATAGATTACTAAAATTTTACAATAACAATTCTGTAATTAATTTCTATGTCCGTAAATTTATTGTTATGGACCAAGCTTTCAAAAGTCAATTATGTTCATCAAACAAGTAATCTACAATAAAGTTGGGGGTCTTTACATGTTAGGTCAGTTCAATAATTCGTATACATACCTAATTATATATACATACTCTCGAGTTAATACAATTTCTTTTTTTGATAAAAGAGAAAAATTATATATGCAACAGTCACGACGGATGAATTCAAAGAAGTTTGTAGGGCGACCACCACTTCAAACTTTTTTTTTTTAAATAAAAAACTTATTTTAGCAATATTTATTATGATCTCCACAAAGTTTTTCAAAAAAATGTAAAACTCTCATTTTCAATGCATTCTTATTTTATTGGCAAAGTAAAATTTTTATTAAAAAATAATAAAATTAAAGGTATAATGGGAGAGAAATGCATGAGAGTGTTTCAAAGAGTGCAAAAAGACTCCTAATGCTACCACTAACAAAATACTCAACAAACCCCTCAACCTCACAGATAAAGAAAAAAATAGAGAAAAACATAAAAAATAAAAAAAATAATTGTGTTTGTGTTCGCGTTCGTGTTCGTGTTCGTGTTCGTCCAATACAATATTCTTATTAAGATACCATGTGTAACCATCTCTCTAAAGTCAAAATCACGTGTCCGTTGATATTAAAATAGCAATTTCAATGGTAAATTGGTGAAGAAGAAGAAATATATCTTGCAAAAACAAAAAGAAAAAAGATAAAATGTAATTCTATATCAG
>BRYF01000018.1:1905312-1907812 GCA_030159135.1 Actinidia polygama
CTTCCATATCCTTGGAGGGATAGTTTAGGAGTTCAAAATAAAACAATAAATATGGGATTGGTGATAGAGAAATGCCACTAAAAAATATGACATCAAAGGTGTATATACTAAAGCATATCTCAAATAGAATCATGACATGGTTTTGTTAAAATATGTAAATGTTTTTTGAAGCTGTCACAAACCACTTAATATGACAATAATTTATAAGTTAGTGTTTTCTTACATGTAAATCAACCTAAGAGAAAAAAATCTAATCCAAAAACTTGTCTATGATAGGGTAAGGACTCTTTGAGCATGGCATCATCCACCTTGTCTTGACACACAAAACAAGGTTTCATGACTAGTAATAGCAATAACATATTGCTTGATTGTGTTTACATGATCAAAAACTGAAGAAGCTAAATTAGCTCAAAAGACTACCCCAAACTGGCCTCAATACACAAGATTTCTTAATTATAACATTGGCTTCCAAAGTTATAAAAAACAATTATATTCTTACTTTTCTTTTTTTGTGCGAATAAGTTGATAATCGTGACTCAAATTCGTACAACAATGCTGGTATTGTTATAAAAGACAATTATACTCTTACTTTTCTTTTTTCCGTTAATAAGTTGGTAATCGTGGCTCAAATTCGTACTACGATGCTGACACCGTCACACCCAATATCACAAATTAGGAAATAATATATATATATATATATATATTGTCTCACGCAATATAACTAAAATGTTTAAATAAATCATGACGTTTTCAAGTACATTATGATTTGATATAAAGAGAAGTGATCACACGGACGGGAGTGTTCCCGTGTGATCACTTCCATTGATATAAAACCTGACATTGACATAAAACTCATCGTACATGATTGCATGTTGTGGGACATGCCTTACCATCACTAGTGACTCACTAAATTACCATTCCACGTCATGAATAGCCCAACATTCATCAATTGGAGCATGCTTAAATAAAACCATAAATGCTCTTTAAGAAAAAAAATAGATATTTCAAGATGTATTCAAAAGCGAAATATATAGATTTATATTTAATTTTGGTGTTACTAATTGGGTCACTTTCAAAATAAATTCAACGTAGGGTTTTGTTTTTTGAAACGTCCTTATTAACGATCGCAAAAATTTTATAAAATAAATTATAAAACACTCACGTATGTTAGATCTACGTAATATGAAACCAACACTTTGGGTGAATATGTTGAAGCTTTTTGTATAGAATATTTGGAGTTTATATTTTTTCATAAATCATACTTTGCACCCTTGAAGTTTTAATAAAATTTTACTTTGCATCTTTTATTTTTAATTGTGTCAACTAACTCATTGCGCTTTAGATTAAGTATCAATATAGTTTTTTCGTCTATTAATTATTCAAATAAGTGACAGAAAGAGATCACGTGACTTTTAATTTGACAACAGAAGGATGAGATTACTGCACTAACACTTAAATCTAAAATGATTGAATGAAAAATGTAAGGTATTACCCATCCATCAATCACATGTGGTAGGAAGTGAATCTCAAGTCTATTTCTTCTTTAAAATGATGAATCATACATGACCCACCTAGATCCATTGCTTTTGTGATCAATTTTGGTTCTCTAGATAAATTGAATACCTTTTTCTATGTCAATTCAACCGACCCTCGATGTTACGTACTTACCTTTCTTTTGTATGGGACTCACGTAAAAAGAAGGGTTCTCGTAAACTTAGCATGGGGTATGAAAATCTTATCATGAAGCATAAGATGCCTAAAATGCTAAAAAACTAAGGCATGGTTCCAAATTTCCAATAACTTATTATTCTTAACATAAAGAAATAGTTAAAACCCTTTTTCTCAAGTTTCAATTCACCCATTTACTAATTAACACAAGTTCAAAAAAGAAGAAAATTATATAAACTAGGTTATGCGATAATAAGATCGATCGATATTGAAAAAATATAGTATTTGTTTATGGTTTATCTAAGGATCTAAAACTACAATATTAAATTAAAAATATTTTGGCTATGAGCAATATTGAACGATCCAAGACATAAAAAGAAGCAAACCAATCAACCAAGAAGAATACAAGATTTTTACCTTGGAACCCCTTGAATGGAAGAAAAACCATGTGTCCACTTCTCCGGACAAAGATCATGCACTAAAATTTGAAGTTCAGACGGTTACAAGACTCTCACAATCAAAACTTATCAACTCCATGATTTAATGATTGTCTAGATCTAGCTCGTATCCACGATTCATCGTCTATATGCTTGATCACCGTTCAGATATTCTTAGAACGAATTTCATGCCTTGAACTCCATCAAGGACTTCGATTTCTTCAATATGGCTGAAGATGATTTGCGCTCAGATCTGTTTTTGAGCTCTATAGAAGATAGGGAATAGTTTTCTCTTGAGAATATTGATGTGGGCAGCTCAGATTACGTCTTGGAAAGTGTTTTGAGCCTTTTATAGAGCAGAAAATCCTAAAAAATGTAGTTTTCGATGTTGCAGG
>BRYF01000018.1:1920312-1922812 GCA_030159135.1 Actinidia polygama
AACTTCTCTTGGAGGTTCAATTATCTCAATCTCGAGTGTAAATGGGGTTTGGTACAAGTTTAGTACCTTGGCAAGAGTTGTTACATTTGAGAGGATTGATTTGGCAACAACCTCTGCCTTCGCGACTATTTTTGTCACGCCCCAGTCAAACCAAGACCCGGCCACGTAAGCAAACAACTCAATTGCGGAATAATATGACAAATATACTTGTCATTTCATCAGAGTACAACACATCTATCTCTCAAGTAGAACCAAGCTCTCCATGAGCTATTAAATACAAAATAAATGATATCCCAAAGACAATATCCTCACAAAGTCAAAATAATATTACAATTTTCAAATATACATGTCAACATGTATTTTCAAAGTGAAATATATAACTGGCATCCTCATGCTTACGATTCAGGATAACCCTCGGTACCTGAAATTCATTTTATAGTAAAGGTGAGTTACCTTGAAAAGATTTAACAATGGCCTTGATGTTTCAAGCCAAAACCATGATACATAATCATATAATGAAAACATGATGCAATAAAATATGTTTTCATCCATATCAAAATATACTTTTGATTTTTCAATCTATGATTTCTCAAATCAACAATTTCTCAAATTCTCTAATTTTCTCAAAAGCAATTATCCAATAATTTCTCAAATTTTCTAGCTTTTCTCAAAAGCAATAATCCAATAATTTCTCAAATTTTCTAGCTTTTCTCAAAAGCAATAATCCAATTTATGATTTTTTTTAAATCAATGATTTTAACCTCTTTAGCTTTTCTCAAAAAGCAAACTCATACATAACCATCCGTCAACTTCTCGGACTTTCACCGAAGGCTCATGACATACCCAAAAGTCAGTCAACTTCTCGGACTTTCACCGAAGGCTCAAGACTTACCCAAACGTAGCGCAGTTGCCATCTAGGACTTTTCATTCAGTCAACTTCTCGGACTTTCACCGAAGGCTCAAGACTTACCCAAACGTATCATTTTCTTTCCAAAACTATTTTCAAATTTTCAAATTTCAACATATATCAAGTTACATTTGCTAACAGCTTTTAATGTAAACAATATAATATGCATGATATTATAAACCATCAATAATATGCATTATTAAAAATTATGTCCAATGCATTTGTTATAATCAAATTATATAAACATAACCATAAATCAATTGTCCATTTACAATTTTTATTATAAATCATGTATTTTTATTTTAAGTTCAATACTCAAAATAATGTCTTAATAGACTTTATATAAGCTATTAACAACAACCCAAAGTAAAACCCCAACAAACTAACCCCCTTTACCTCAATTTGAATTTTACGCCCTTTGATATGAAGATCTGGCTCCCATGATCATCATACTAAAATTTTGCCTTGATCCGACGTCATCTCACCGTTGATCTCAACATATTTGATCACTTATGATCATGAGTGACCACACCCTATAATTTCTCTCAAATCTCTCTATTTTTCTCTCTTCCTCCCGTGTCTCTCATTCTCTCTTTCTTTCTTTCTTTCTTTCTCTTCTCTATAC
Organism: Actinidia polygama; assembly: GCA_030159135.1. Classification (NCBI taxonomy): domain Eukaryota; kingdom Viridiplantae; phylum Streptophyta; class Magnoliopsida; order Ericales; family Actinidiaceae; genus Actinidia; species Actinidia polygama. The sequence continues at coordinate 1,921,845 of BRYF01000018.1, forward strand.
AAACACAGACACACACATATATATACACCCCATGTGGCCCATCCTATATATATATATATATATAAATATATATATATAATCCCATCATTTTGTCTCCTTCTTTTTCTTTTTTTTTCTTTTTTTTTTTTTCTTCTTTCCTTTTTCTCTTTCTCTTTTTCTTCTTTCGGCGATTCTTTCTTCCGCCGAAAGCCAATTCAATTATTATACCTAAATTACACTCAGCCCCTTCAACTTTTAATTACATTATATCATCTCAATTTAAATGTCCTCTTTCTCTTTATCCCAAAAGTTATAAATTTTTCAATTTAAACCCAATTTAAAATACACTTAGGTCCACTAATCCACATGTGGCCTAATTAACTATACATGAATTCAATTATAACCACATCTAAAATTATTCATATATATAAAGAAAATTTTTAAAACCTTACAATTTTTGCCTGCATGTCTCCTTCCTTGCCTCGCTTGGCATTAGGAACATGGAAAAGGTGCACACCGAAATTAGCTCGACTCGGTGAATCCCTATGTTTGCCTGAAGCCACTGTTTGGCTGACGCCATGACTTTTTGCCTCGTTATAATATGATAGAGCTTGTTTTTCCTTCGAGCCACCTCGAGGTGCAGCCTTTTACCTGATTACCCTCACCTCGGATGACATCTCACCTACCATGTGGGTAGGCATTTTCAAGTTATTAGCCACTAAGTCCTGCCTCATTTCTTCTATTTCAGTCTCCATTGTCTTATGGCCACATCCCTGTAATTTTCATTGCCGACGAGGAGAGACTAACCTGGCCTTTTTATATAGAGGGGCCCACGGTCGCCATCTGAGCATTATCCAATAGCTTTGTTCTCCTCTCGCACGGCGTTCTTGTTACAAGAGGGAACTCCCCTTAACCTTCCCGTCTACCTATGCCATTGTTATAACTTTTAGATGCCATCGAAACTAGGTTTGTCGTGTTTGGAGTTGATT
>BRYF01000018.1:1972812-1975312 GCA_030159135.1 Actinidia polygama
GATACACCCTTGCTACTCTTTGAGAGCTCTAGTTTTCATATCGCGTAGTCAATATTCGCCTTGGTCTGATTCGCACGCCGGAGGGGTTTTGAACGGCCTCACCCCCGCCGATAACGTTTGTTCATTGCTGCGCAGGTCGCTCAAGTATTTGCCGAGATCTTGTGCCGAAGCCGAAGAACAACTTGACTGTTGGTTGCTCTTTCTAGATTTTTACCACAACAGTGGGGACCATTAAAGAGGTATTCTAAAGGTCATATTTCATCATAGGTTTAATTTTCTCCACAAAATCCTAGTGAGTTTCTATTTGGTTCCCTAGAATATTGAGACAAGGAAGATTTGATTTCAAAGACTGATTTTGAAATCTTTTTTCTTTTAAGTTATTTTTTTGGTATAAAATATTGTACAAATATCATGAGTGTTACATCAAATTAAATTAAAAGTTAAAAAAAGTACAATACCATAAATCCATCACCACACTAACAAATCATTAACAACTTAGTACAATTATTAGACTGTGCTTTCATCAAGGTTTGAGCTCCTAACCTCCCAACGTGTGTAAGGGTAACTAATTGAGCTAACATAGTTGGTTTATCATCGTCGTCTATAAGTACCACTCCATTTATTTATTGAGGGAGCACTCCCTGTTAGTATGATTCAATATTTGAGAGACTTGTTTATTTTTTGCTATCTCATATTTGCCCTACAAAAATAGGTCTTAGCAATTTAAAGCCATTGCCTTATTAGTAAGTAAGAGGACAATTACTTATATTGCACACGCATTGCGTGTCGTATTAAATTAGTAACTGATAGAGAGAGTTGAGAGGTTCAATTTAAAATTAATTAGCAATAGGTGTAACATTTCTAACACTTCCGTACGAAGATTTTGTGGTAAGCTCACTAAAATATAGTAACAGTTTCCTCCAAAGCTGTCTTCCATGTTTTGTTGGCTCGTTACTTCCCTCGTTTGTAGATCATGTTATTTCTTTCAACTACTAGCAGTCTAAAAAGGTTGACGAATTATCACCTATCGTTATTTTTTGCCTTGTTTTTTGGAATGTGGTCTTATTGACTACAGGATAAGGGAATCCGATCCTGGCATTTTAGTTGTGTGCTGTCCTTTCCATGGAAGCCTATTCTTTCTGGTGTTTTTTTATATCACTTTATGCTATTAAGGCTATGTTTGAATCCTGAATTTATGGAGGGATTTGCGAAGAGAGAAGCAAATCAAGGGAAAAAGAAAGAAAAGAACTAGCTTCATAAACTCATTCCCTTCTCTTTTCTCTTCACAAATCCCTATGTAAATTAAGATCCAAACACAACATACGGTTCCTCACCCTATGAAGCATGGGTACATGAAAAATTATGTCGTACTCGTATTGGGTATCGGTACTTGTATGATACTTTTAAATATGTACCAGAATTTTCAAAATGCGTACCGACTTTTTTTCATAATTTTTGCCTTACCACAGAAAGTATCTACCATATACTCTAGCCGTACCCGATTCAGAATGGTTCTTACTTTTGCACAAAGATAAAATTATATTGATGAAATTTTTTGGATTAGCTTAATATGCTTATAATATTTAATATTTATTGCGTAGGTTCTTTAGAATGATAATACTAAACTCTAATTTGTGCCTAATTTCTTGTTGAATTGTGATTTATAGTTTAGATTCTTAAGTAACAAAGCCAATAATTAATTCTTTTTCATTTGGTTATCTCATTATTACATATAATTCATTACTAAAAATTATAAAAATATATGTTTTAGGAATATAACTCAGCCGTACCCATACTCTATTTTTTTTAATTTTAGATGTACCGACGTACCCGTATCAGAACTTTGCTTCATATCTCACTCCCCTCCCCCTCTTGGGTTGGGTTGGGGTTGGGGTTGGGGTTGGGGGGTTGGGGGAAAGCAAAACAATGTTGTCCACAAAACAACCCCAAATTTTCGAGAATGGGAAACAGATCACCTTGCCATTCAAAAATTGGTCTCCTTCTCAGCTCACAATTAAAAGAACAGCAGTTCTTAACAATGCATGTAAGACGCGTAAATTTCCCACCAGTGATGTGTAAATAGAACACAGTAGTCCGTTTTCATGTATTTTGAACTCATTGAGTTCTCTTGCAGCTACTGGGTACACTGAGTACTATTTTGATGCACAATCTGGAAAAGCACGCAGGTAATAGATTGCATATAGTTATGCTTCTTTTGATCTCTTCTACGCGCAGTAATGCCTCTTCCTATCTGTTCCATGCAATCTCTGGAATTCATTCATTTATCTCTTTCACGGTGGGGTGTTTCAGGAATGTGGAGCACTGGAATGTACCTAAAATGGCCCAATTTAAGCAGATTCTAAGGCCTAGCAAGGATTGGCGGTGCAAAGAGAACAGACAGTTGAAGAATAGCAGAATACAAGATCAGGTTCGTAGTCATAAAGTGATTCCGATGAGCGATTATGTGCATATCCTGATTTGTACATGTAGGGCTTGTTTG
>BRYF01000018.1:1982812-1987812 GCA_030159135.1 Actinidia polygama
AATAACCCCTCTTAGTTATGTTTCCATATTTGCAATACCAAGCATGGAATGGATTCAATTCTCACATAGGCCTCTTTGTTTTATAAATACCCTCCTCATATCCAAAGCTTCCCATCAATCCAAATGCTCATGTCCTGGAACCGGGGATGCTGCAGTGCGGGGCTCCCCGCAGGGTTGCGGGGAGCCAAAACGACGTCGTTTGGCGCGCGCCCAGCCCAAAACGACGTCGTTCTAATTAAAAAAATTTGGCCCAAACGACGTCGTTTTGGATCTATACATTTTTGGGGTAAAACGACGTCGTTTTGGGCTGGACGCGCGCCAAAACGACGTCGTTTCGGCGCCCCGCACTCGCACTGCAGGGAAGCCGCACTGAAGCATCCCCGGTTCCCTCATGTCCTCTTCCTCTCCAACCTTCTCATGCTTCCTCCATTCCTCCTCCCCACCACCCATGAGAAGAAAGAGAAAGAGGAAGAGGAAGAAAAAACCTCTTCATGTCTACATTTTTCTAAATTATTGATCGGATCAGCAATCTACCAGATAATTATTTTTTGTACCTAAATTCTTTTTTTTTTTCAGGTTTCAAGATATTGATGTATATCTTTGAAACTTACGTCGATTTATAGGACATGCTGCTCTTGAAATCCCAACACTATGGAAGCAATTAGAGGAGTTAACCCAGAAAAGTTTGAAAGATCTGTGGGCATAATAGTCTTTTAACAAAAGGCTCGGTTTTTTTTTTTTTACAATCATTAGAGAAGTATTTATCCAAGAAAAGTTTGAAAATCTAAGGCTTATAAATAGAGAGATCTTTGATAGAAAGGCTTGGTTGTTATTTTGTTTTATTTTTGTGCTTGTTTGTAATAAAATTGTTGTTATATTTTACCATCTTATCCTCGTGTTTATCTTACGTACTGTTTGTGGTTGAACTATGCAACCTTGGGTGATTCTCGATTCTCAATTAATTATAAATTTGAAGTTTGATAGTAGTTTTAATAATATTAAAATTTGAAGCCCATGAGAGAGAGAGAGAGAGTATGGAGATGCTTTCAAGTTTTGATGCTTTGAATCTTTGATGAATTAGCTACATTGTTTGATCTAGAATTTAATAACGGTAAATTTTACCATTGGTCCTCATAGTTTGACTGAGGTTTCAATTTGAACCCTATAATTCCAAATGAAAAAATTAGGACCCTCTAGTTTCAATCTGATTCTAATATAATCTTTCCAATGCCCGTTAATAATTTGAATGGAAAGAAAACATTGGAACACTCATATGTCAATGCAATTACAATTTCATCGTCTTATTTGAAGAATCAAGTATTTTGATATTTTCACCGGTGTGTGGCGGGGTATTGTGATGGAGAAAGTTTTGGAGAAAAAAGATTCCAAGCACCTATGGGAAAATTAGTTATATGCAACCCCATTCCATACGCAGCCTCGTCTTATGTATCGATGCAAATTTACCACTACCAAAGCCCAAACTAGACATATGCCTTTGAAGTAATAACAATGCTAAGTACACTACCTTCATCCCCGCACACAACTCTGACATAAAAGGTGGGCCCCACATCGTATGGTTTCTCTGTGAAACTTACAGATTTGGATCCTTTAAAGTGCGCCCAAGATGAAGTATTTTTGGAGTGTACAAAACGATATCGTTTTATGGTTAATTAAAATGGTATCGTTTTGTTTCTGAAGTGTACAATACGACGTTATTTTGTACACTCTAGGAACACTTCATATTGGACGCACTTTAGAGGATCCGAACTCTGGAACCTACCACTTATGAGAAAATTGTATCAAGAAGTTATGCAATTATCATTTTTTACTGATAATTGAACATCTTTCTAAGGAATGAAATAGTTGAACATCTTTTTAAGGAATGAAATCTGTAAGCACCAGCTATGAGATTACAACCATGAATAAACAATTACCCCTCTTTTTGTGTTTCCAAATTTGCAATGCCAAGCATAGAATGGATTCAATTCTCAGGTAGGTCTCTTTGTGTATAAATTACCCTACTCATGTTCAAAGCTTCCCATCAATCAAAATGCTAATCTTCTCTTCCTCTCCAAAACTTCTCATGCTTCCCACATTCCTCTTCCTCACCCATAAGAGAGAAAAAACAAATCTCTCTCACTGCGTATAGCCGTATACTCTACTCTTCTGGTGATTTCATTTGGTTGATATTAAGGGTGGCAAACGGACGAATTAGGTTAGGTTTGGGTAAAATAAAATGGGTTTGAATTGAATATGGACATATTAAATGTGGGTGAATCATCAACGGAGTTGAATATAGGCGAGTCATATATATGCCCAATGAAAATCATGAACCTGTTTAGTGAGCATTAATTCGTTTTTATACAACCGCAAAGAAAATCTAGCAGGACTTTTTTACATCTCAACTGTTTAGTGACCCATGAACCCTTCATTTTCATAACAAAATTCATATTCTAATCTACAAATGGAAATGTCAACAACAGTTTTGTTTTTTTATTTTTTTTCCTTCTGAATTTTCGTGTCTCTTGTTTGTAGTATTTTTTTTTTAGATTTTTGTCAAAATATGTTCCTTTTTTTATTTTTTTTGTAGTTCGTCCTCACCAGAGGAACTACGAAAAAAAAAATATATGAAAAAATCCGAATAAAGAAAAAATAATGCTTAGCTGATTTTTTTTTTTAACAAGACCCAGCGGCTGAACCGCACCAAACCCACTTCAACTACCCTTTCCAGCACGTTGCTCAAGCTAGACCAAATATGACCCGCTTCAATATTTGGGTCGGTTTAATTGGTTTTTTCATAGACTAAAATGGGTCTGTTTATGGATTTGAACCAAATTGGCACCCATAGTTGATATTAATAGTGTTCATACTCATTTTCGTTCGCCAAGCATGATCTACTGGATATGAAAACCACTAATACATAGGATCATTTTTTGTCCTTTTAGTAGTCGAAATTGATTAGGGGTAAGCACGTTGCCAAGATAACTTGCTTACTTACTGAAGTAAGCAACATCGCCAAGATTTTATCTGACGAGATCAACTCATTAAGCTTGAATTTTTCTGGGATGTTGTCTACATCCTCCATAGTTCTCACCTCGCCCATCCCTCTGAGGATGAGATGAACCTCGCCAATCTCCATCTCGCCATTCACTGTAAGGATGAGATGATATTGAAACTCCATCTCCACCGCGTATCCTACATTCACGGTGTATCCTCCATATGTCATTCTCCTTCTTTTACTCTGAAATCCTCGAACACGGCTTCCATACTCGGCAACCCGATTATTACGCCGTAATCTTCTCGCACGACTCTCCATTCTCCATCTATAAAAGGTCACTTCCCTCTATCATAAAGGGGTAACTGCTCTCTCACCCTCAAAGCTTTAAATACTTTTATTCTGCTCAGTCTAGCTTGTTCGCTTTGGTCTCATCTCTACGCCGAAGGGATTTGTAGCGGCTTCACCCCGGCCGCTAACATTTGTTTCCTTGCGCAGGTCACCGAGGTCATCACCTGAGGTCATTACCCCGATGAAAAATTATCGAGATTAAATACCGAGCTTAATGAGTAATTTAGACTATTGGTTGCGCACTCCAAATTTCTACTACAAAAGAAATGATGTGATACCCCTAGTTTCTTTCTTTTTTTTTTTTAATGTAAATATCTTCTTTGATTACCTTTATTTGCTTATTTTTTACAATATTCATACCCCTCTCTTCGTTTCCCTTAACCAAATAACCCTCAACTTCGTATAAGGTTACCTCATTTAAAATTTTAACCGAACTAGTTAACAATAAAAATTTGAGAATTTATATCTTATATTTGGCATATAATCGCAATACAAATTTAGGCTCCATTTGGTAATGCTTAAAAGCCAATTTTTTTTAAACTTGCTACCAAAAAATTCAAGATTTTTTGAGTTTTTTACTTTCTGGCTTTACTTTAGCTAAAAATAAGCCAAAAAAGCAAAAAAGTCAATTCTAACTGATTTTTTTTGCTTATAAGCTTAAAAAATGTCAGTCGAAAAATTAAAAAAAAAACTGATTCCAAACGGAGCCTTAGTCTCTTTAATACAAATTTGAGAATTTATGTCTTATATTTTTATTAAAGAAACTAAATTTGTATTGCGATTATATGCTATTTTAAAATGAGAATGGTCTATACAACATGTTGTTAGTGCATTTTGAGTGTGAGTCAGTTGGTTCGGTTAACCTATGTAGAAGAAGATTAACATATGATTTAAATTAAAATGATAGAATTTAATTTATTATAATTAAAATTATCAAGTTTAAACCTAGATTTTTTTTTACATAATTTTCCAAAAAAAGTAGTCTCTCTTTATTTTATTTGATTTTTCTCAAAACCAAACTAAGAGAAATAATTGCTAACTCTCTAGTTTGCAGTCACTGGAGTTGGCCCAAAATCCATTCTCTTCTCTCTCTTGTTTGTTGCTTCTCTCTCTAGTTTTGTCTCCCTCTAGTCCGCCATGGCGGTTCCATACTGGAAGCTGTCGGTATGATTAAATTCTTCTTCTCTCTTAATGTGTGTATGTGCGTTTTCTGTTTCACTGAGTTTAGATTTCTAGGTTTTATTAGCGTTTTCAGTCGATTTATTGCTTAAATATTGAATTCTTGTGATTTAGACATTAGGGTTTTGTTTACCTTTTTGAAAGATTCTCGCAAACAAAGATTGTACACTTTCTTTTTGTAGGCATCAAAATTCCTGAATTCTGCAGGATTCAATAACCTCATTGTTTCTATATTGAGTTCAAATTGTGGGATTATTTTACCTTTCTTTGACCTTTGTTACTTGAAAAATTGTTATATTTATGCTTCTTTGCAAAATAATAGTTTTGATTGGTACGAATTTCTTTGTTGAATTAAAGGATAAAGTAGTTATTATACTGAAATTTGCGGCACTGGGCAATTCTCCATTCTCAACTATTAAGCCGGTGAGTGAATACGACAACACTACAGTTTTCACGCTATCAAAATTTGCATAAA
>BRYF01000018.1:2000312-2002812 GCA_030159135.1 Actinidia polygama
TGTGAAATTATACACAACTCAATCCGAATCAGTGAATACCTGTTCTCATGAGAATTTTTTTACATACACCGACATGCATGCCGTTTTCTCTATCCTCAATTTTTGTCGTCGAGGTTCACGAAGGTTTCAACAAAGATCGTGTTCTTTCTTACAACTCCTTGTCAAGTTTTGAATCTTCTTCGGGCAACCTATTAAAGAAGTTTTGTTTATATTTCTAAATTTTGTGTGTATCTTGGTCTGCGGTTATTTGTATTTCAATTTTGATTAATGGATGTCACAAGCTGATCAAGATCCAAATTCTTCGTCGAATTCCATTAGATTTATTGTTTCAAATTCTAATCTAATCGAGGAAAGCTATATATAAATGGGTCGAATCAGAACTTATGTTAGGTTTAACTAGAATATGTTCTGGTTTGATTCACAAAATTATTATTCCATTATTATCGACAAAATAGAATATTAACTTTTACTCTTAAGATAATATACTAAACAGGAGAAGTCGTTAGTATAGTAGTCGTTTTCAATGCAATAAAGTTACGCAGTGTCTATTTTTCTTTGATAAAGGGGTATTTCCAATTATGTTAAACCAGTGGTTGAATTTTCACCATTGTTTTAATCATGGTTATCGGTGAATTACACAACCCCAACAAGGCAACAACTATCACTCATGGGCCGGTTTTGCCAAATAATAATAATAATAATAAAACTTCTTGTACCACAGAAGATTGCTAGCATTATAAATTATTGGAGAATGGCGTTACTTCTTGAAATTGACAATTAAGAATCAAATTACAAATTCTGGGCTAAAAATTGAAACTGAAGCAAATTGATATAAACACCAAGACAATAACTACAGACCCAGCACTGAATAAATTCAAGCCCAGCCCAGCCCAGCCCAACTCCCGTAAAACTGAACGGCCCAACCCTAAAACCAGGCCCTGCCCCACCCAACCCAAGACCAGCGCAGCCCCAAACCCCAACCAAGCCACCTAAACTGCCACTCACCACCACCCTCCATTACCAAGCGATAGAGAGAGAGAGAGAGATTATGAGAGAGAGGACATGTTGGGGCTCACACTGCTATGATACCACTTGTTGGGATTTTTACTCAATCCCACCACACAACAGAAGCACCCACAATAATAAATAATCAAACAAGCATCCACCTAAAAAAAGAGAAACACTAAGTTTATGTAATTCGGCCCAAATTACATACATTCACGGAATATAAAGATATTCTATTATATGAGAAAAATAGAGAATACATGTAAGATGGCTAAAATACTCAGAACCTACACCCCTATCCGACCCCATGCTCAAGAATGATGAGCGAGGTCACTGTATCACGATATTTTTTCTCTCACCCCTACATCTTTTATTTTTTCCTCACATCTCTCATATCTCTTTCCAAAACCCTTGCCCCTTGAAGCTATTTATAACCCTCCAAAAATCCATATCACACTAGGATTACTTTTTCATCTAGGAAACTCAATGCAATTAGGAAATCCTTCCAAACTAGATTTCGTGAATAATTCCAACTTGGTAGATATTCCCAACCCATGCAGAATTCTTCTTTTTCCATACAATTAATAAAACTTAACATATATTAGATTCCTTGTGAATTCTGAGCTCCACCCTCCAAATGCCAATATATGTAAACAACTAATAATTATATGGGTCCCACATCACACCGGTGGACCAATCTCAACAAGATGTACCATACTATAGGAGTGAGCAAAAAACCGACTAAACCTCGAAACCAATGTTTTGAAACACGGACCGGTGAGTCAATCGAAAAAATGACCAGGTCACCGGTTCAACGGTCGGGTCAACCATTATTGAACCGCTATCGAACTGTGACGTCATAAATTATTTATAATAGATAATAAATAAAAATAATTGTGATTTGGAGTCTAATTGTAAAAATTTAAACATTGTGAGTCAAGTAAGTTATACTTGAAATTATGAGAACCTAAAGCGTGATTTGGGATTTAAAACCCAAATCAGTCACGTCTGAGAAATCACAGTGACCCAACACCCAAGGTCCCAAACCTCTGTGAAGTCAGTTGGCCTCTCTCTCTCACAGTGACCCAAGGTCACAAACCTCTATGAAATCAGTCGATCCCAAACCCTTCCCTGTTGCGATTCTCTCTCAACCGTTGGCCCTCGCCGCCGACCACCGCCACCGAATCCACCATCACCATGGATCAATCACCACTCCACCCCTCTCTCACTCTTTTTCCTCTCCCGAGTCTCCTCCGTCTTTTTCATCCTCCTAATCCTCCTCCGTCACCGCATCCACCACCTCTGCCTACCGCCGGGGACCCTCCACCTCATCTCCTCCTACAAGACCGAGAATCCTGAGTCGTTCATCGACGACAGCGTCGCCTGCCCTGGGTCAAAAAAAGTCGATCTGGTTCAACAGTTTAGCGGTTCAACCGCAGGTCTTCACGGTTTATGCCGGCTTCAAGATTTAATTGGGTTAAAGGGGTTGATCGGA
>BRYF01000018.1:2007812-2010312 GCA_030159135.1 Actinidia polygama
TTTTTTTGTATTTTTTTTTACTTTTCTGATTTTTTTAATTGAGACAAACCAAAAAAATATACAATTTTGACCAAAAAATAAAAAAAATCACTAAAAATAAAAATAATCGAAATAGTTCAACTTATCTCAACTGGGTACGTATTCCTACATAATATGACTGTGTGCGTATTGTGTCAACTAAAATACACAGAACGCCATAAAAATAATGTACCAATATCCCGTTGGCAAATAAAAATTATTTTGACGGTTATTCTGTTTATAAGTGAAAAATCCACATTCTAATGCTACATTATTCTGTACGAAAACTCTATATAAATATTTTGTTTACATATCTTTACTTAGATATCTTTATATTTCATATAGCTTCATTCCCTGTACAAATTGCCTTGTGAACTTGTCATGCACAAGTGACAATGGAGCAAATTTATCACTACCAAAGTCAAATTATAGATATGCCCTGTATGTAAATATTTGGTCATATGTTAATTCAAAATGGCCGCACCAATCATGTCTTTATAAGGAATAAAATCTATAAGCACAGAGATTACAAGCAACTCATGGGCAACAATAACCCCTATTTAGTTGTGTTTCCATATTTGCAATACCAAGCATTTGATGGATTCAATTATGCCATAGGCCTGTTTCTTGGGTGCAAAAGGTGTTGTTCCGGACACCTTAACCGGGCCATACCGCCCTGCCCCACGGGACTGGCATGACAGGTAAATCAGGTACTCAGCGGCCCAACAGATGGGAGGCCCAGTGCATAGTGCCCACAAGGAGCCCACCCAATATTTCATGAGTGAAACTCCCACACTGCGGCTGCCATGACTCGAACCTGCGCTCTTGGGTGCAATCTACCACCTGTGAACCAACTGAGCTACGCCCTGGGGGCGCCATAGGCCTGTTTCTGTATAAATACCCTCCTCATGTTCACATATTTACATCATTCCATCAATCCCAACCCTCATTGTGATTAGAAAAAAAAAAAAATCTTCATGTTCTTTTCCCTCTCCAAAATGTTCATACTTCCCACATTCTTCCTCTCCTCCCCTCCCCTCCCCTCCCCTCCACCCAAAAGAAGAAAGAGAAAGAAAAATTAACAGCTCTTTGTTATGTTCATATATTGTTATTGCTTTTAATAATGTTCTTTTTTATATATAATTGCTCTTGTTTCGCAAGCATCTTTCGAAAATACTTTTACTTGTATTATAATCAGGCAAACAATATGTTATTAAGATCGAAATAATCATTCTAGAGATCATAATCGGGCCACCTATTGTTACAGGTAATTGAATTTGCTCTATATTTGCTTAAAGTTATCCTCCTGTTTTTATTTGTATTGCAATTATGGACTCAGTGAACTCTCTGACAAGTTGTTTTCACTCTGTTACGACATACTGTTCAATTTACCCATATTTATTTGTTTGTGGTGCCGAAAGGAGATCCTTGCTTGGCCAACCAACTATTTTGAGATCGGGCTTTCGACCATCTCATTTAAAATCAATTGGTGTCTAGTGAAGAAAGCCAAAAAAATTTATGGCATTCAAATATCATCTCACTAAGCTTATTCAAATAATAGTCCATGCGGGCAGAGCAAAACTGTTGCAACCCAAAATCGGCCATAGTCGACTTTAAATCGGCCATAATCTTCATCTCATGGTTTACGAGATAACAGTTTGGATCATCTGTGTGAGTTCTGGGATGGGGCCCACAAATGAAATTTGGATGGGTATAGACGGATGAAGTGTAGAGGTGAGTTGATCCCTCCACACTCCATTGTTTCGGAAATATTTTGAATGATTTTCTCACATCAAAGTTTAATAATCATTCACACCCTTGAAAGGTCTGTAACAAGTCAAGACTGCAGTGTGTGAGCTATGTATTTACTCTTCACTTCTGCTTTTTTTTTCTTCTTAAAAATAGTTTGCTAAAGTGCTTGTTATAGTTTTTAATTCTACTTATAGATCAAAAATAATTTTAAAAAGTTAAAAAAAATATTTTTTAGAAACTCTATTTTGATACTTTTTAACTCTCGATTTTGAATAATTAACTTTTAACATAAGTCACTTTTTTTTAAGTCATAACTAGCTTATAGTGTGGCGATATGTAGGGCAAGTAGAAAAGAAGATAAAGTGAGAGAAATTTCGAAAAAAATAGATATTTTCCTATGTTGATTTTGTAAGGTCCTAATTTTTTTTATGACTTAATTAGGACACGTGTGATGTCATCACACTACGGGTATTTATGTTAGAAGATAAAGTTGAGTTTTTATTTAGGCTTGAAAGTGGAAGTGTGAGAGAGCCAAATAGATTGGACCCAAGATTGATTTTGGTTTGGGTTTGTTGATTGGGTCAAACAAAACCCAAGGGCCCCAAAGAGGGCATTTGTGTCATTTTTATCTTTTGACCTACTACAAATAATCCTCCCCAACATTTTGTTTTAACATTTTATTTTTTTCTCTTCTTCTTTCTTTACTCTTTCTCTCTAGAGTTGAGCCAAG
>BRYF01000018.1:2027812-2030312 GCA_030159135.1 Actinidia polygama
CCTTATCCCCTTTTCCCCAATTTTGTCTCTAGTAGGTAAGAATGACATTACCTAGTTTCCGCCATTTATACCAAAACTATTGATTCATAAACAAGTCATGCTGATACTCTGGGGAGACATGTGGGCACTTTCTAAGACACTCAAAAATCAATCAGGATAATCACAGGACACATGAGGACACTCTTTAGGGCACACGCAGGATACTTTTTTTTTAAAAAAAAATAGAACACTTCTTTAATGATGTAATGTTGTAAATGATGGAATACATGAATTTTTTAATTTTTGTTAGAACCTTTTTTTTCCTTTTTCATTATTTTAATTAAACCATCCATTATATAATAAAATTATTTTTAATATATAATTTCAAAATGTCCTTTGGTGTTTGCCAATTTTTGAAAATTGGCGTGTCAAATTGAGAAGTCGTATCGACTGTCGCGTGTTTGTGTCCATGTCAATGCTACTTAGGGTAAGTCCATATGTGCAGCATTTACCAGACTAAAAACAATCAAGATAGAAAAAGCAAACTCACGAAAGCAACCGAAGGAACCTACAAAGCAAACAACTAGATAGTTCATCCTATAATCCAGAATCTACTGATAGCAAAAATGCATGTCAGTGGCTCGGAGCAAGCATTTAGAAGCATAAAACCAATCAAGATAGAAAAGGAAAACTCGCAAAAGCAATCGAAGGAACCTACAAACAACTAGATTGGCCATCCTCTAACCTAGAATCTGTTGATAGCACAAATGCATATTAGTGGCTCGGAGCAAGACAGAGAGCATGCAAAGAATGATATACCCGAAGATGTGTAAAGATTTAATACCTGGGCAAATGAGCATAAAGCTTGCTTATAAACTTGAGCAAGCCCTAAAACACCTATAAACAGTCGGAAAGAAAACACATTTTTTAACTCCAAACTTGTAAGGAAGAAACTTCAATCCATGAAATAAACATGCCATTGCTTCAAAAGAACTCAATAGAATAACCTAAAATCCCAAATTCACTTTCATTAGAGAAAAGTGAAAGAAAGCCATGCACAGTTTGTTCACCAACAAGAAAAAATAGATAAATAAATGCACAATTACCAATCAAAAGGAGATGAACTTAGCATGGATGATTCATCATTACTTTGTAGTTTATACACCCTTGAGTTCCTCAATTCGACTACTACCTAATTCATGTGTTTCTCGGACCTCCTGAGCGGGATCTGAAACCAAACCGCTCTTTAAAGGATTATTTGTCTCTAAAACAACTGCACCAAGAGCTCCTGCAGCTTGTGCATCCATATGGCACCAAAAATTAAGCATTAAATAGCAAATAAAATAAAACAAGGGCATATTTAGAACGAAAAACAATAAAGCTAACGGCATGTCACCTCATGATGGACAATAGGATGTAAAGAATAGTCATTAAGAACTACAACATCTTGCATCTAGCTTAATAAAAGATAATACAGGTTCACTCATTCAGTGCAGTCAAATGCAAGTCCATGTAAAGGACGCCTATTAGAACATGCCCATCACATAACCCGAACTCACCTTGGCCTTCTTGAGAGCATAAACCTCTCTTAAGGAAACTTCACTAAGAATTATTAAACCAACAGGATTTTTCCTGTGAGTATAATAGTATTTGAGCATTGTTATTCACTAGGAGAGCAAAGTAAATTCCCTCGCCAAACTATCCATCAATAAATATTTGTTGTCGTTAACAGTAAGTAAATAAATGTGATATAGAGCATATGCACAGAGAGAGATGGAGGAAGGGAGGGACGAAGAACCATGTAGACAATCGCTGGAGCATCAAGAGGAGCTAATCTCAGTCCTCGGATAAGTATACCCACAAATTTGATAACCTTGAACCTGGAGAGAACAAAAGCTTTTATTTTGGCCTTAATCCTCCCTCCAATATATTTTCAAACTTCAAGCTCTAATGCGGCACCTCACATACACTAATCAATTTTGTAAAATACACAATTCACCTACCATCAAACGTTGCTAGATTACTTTAATGCTCATTCACATAAAAGAAGCAGATGAGGCAGATGAAACAGTGACTTGCATAGTACAAACCCTCAAAGCTGAACATATCTACTCATCTAAAGAGCCTTCAAATACTTTTTAGCTACTTATGTCCGCCATTGCTAATAGAAGCACATAAAGAATTTGGCCACTTACTGATTCACTAACTAATCTCCGAATACTATAGATAAAGGGAGAACATAGAAGACAATGCAGGTAGGTACGGACATCTGCTCTTGAATGCTTCAAATAATATTTGAGATTAAGCTCCACAAGCTGGTGTAACAAGTTAAAATGTTCTTCTCCCCTTGCAGACCATCTCAAGCTTTCTTCTGTTCATATTCCTTCATGTCCAAGTGGAAATGAGAACAAGAACCGAACTGAACTGACTCCAATTTCCAACAATTCCCTGAAGTACTACCATCATCAACCCTTAAACCTTTTATCCAAACCTCGATTTAATTTTATTTCTTATTGCATTT
>BRYF01000018.1:2072812-2075312 GCA_030159135.1 Actinidia polygama
TTCAACATTCTAGATTCTTGTTGTCTGATTCCCGTTTTGCAAATCAGGCCCGAGGAGATGACAACTTATCAATTTGGAGCCACAAGTACAATCACATTTACATAAGGAGCTTCATGAGCATATTTTGTTACCTTCAAAGAAATTCAAAGAACTTAAGTTGGTTAATTGTGGAAATAAAGAGAAAGGAAGGACAATAATTAAGAAGGAGAATTATGAGGTGGATATTTTTATCCATTTGGCTTTGCATAGAAGAGGAAAGAAAATAAAAGGAAAAAAAAGAGAAAGGAAGGAAAGTAATTAAGAAATAAATTTTAGAGAAGGTTATTTTTATCTAGTTGGGTTTGCAAAGAAGAGGAAGGAAAATAAAAGGAAAACAACTTTTCCTCGTTTGAGGGGGCATGGAGGATTAAATCGTGGATATTATGCGAATCATTTTCCGCTTTTATTGGTGGGTGACGATAAGATCACCGAAATTTTGAAACAAGATCACATGAGAGGGAGCGTAAGTATGTTCATACCTACTTTTTTGATTGGTCGAAATAATAGAGTTGGTTCCATTCAAAATAGGTCCATGTTTTTCAACCAATCACGAAATAGATCAATTGACCCAATCTATCTGACTCTATCAAGTGGGTGAACATAATTGCATGATGTGGTAATGAACGATGATGTATAAAATTAGAAATCACGATTTTTTAACTTTATATTTGCATTTTGACTTCTAAATCATGAAAATGAAGGCATGCGTATTATGTTCCCGCAATTTTTTTTGAACTCTAGATTTGCATTTTGCTGTCTAAATCAAGAAATTGAAGACATGCTCATTATTTGTGACTTGACCATCAAAATGGCCTCAGTTAGCCACCGGATGGGGCACTAACCGGTTTCTCTTTTGTAGGTCCCTTCATTTTAATAATTTAGAAGGAAAAATGAAAATCTAGAGTTGCAAAGTCATTCCGTACAAAAATAATGTACATAATTTCACTTTCATGATTTAGAGGGCAAAACGCAAATCTAGAGTTAGAAAGTTGACTTGTACAAAAATAATGTGCATGTCTTCATTTTGATGATTTAGAAGGCAAAAATGCAAATTTAGAAGTAAAAGTCGTTTTTTTACGAAAATAATGTGCATTTCTTTTTTCTGATTTTTCAGAGAAAAATGAAAATCTATAGTTAAAAAGTCATTTTGTGTGAAAATAATGTGCATGTCTTCATTTTTATGATTTAGTAGGCAATTAATTTTTTAATTTTATACGTCACCCGTCATTAGACTCATAACAACACACCGTGCAATTATGTTCACCCACTTGATAAAGTGAGCGGATTATATATTTCGTGATTGGTTGAAATAGATATTCTGAATGGAACCAACTCTGTTATTGCGACCAATCACAAAAGTAGGTGTGAACACAATTGCACTCCCTTTGTGTGATGTTTAAAAATTCCAGTGCTTTTATTGTCACCCACCAATTAAAATAGCGATTGATTAGCATAATATCCATGATTTAATCTCATTCTAGATGCTAAATTAAAACGCGTGATGTCTTTATAAAAAGTTGGGTATAAAGGTTGGGGATGAGAATTTATTTGAGGAAATTAGAGTTTTTAATCTCATTGAGTATATCAAGAATGAGGACCAAATGGGGTAGTGGGAATCAAAGAGAGGTGGAGAGGTTACTTTGACAAGTTGTTGAATGAAATTAATATAGGAAATTATGTAATATAAGGAAGTGATAATGGATATCCAATTTTAGATTTGTTTCCCAGATTATTAGTGTCTTCGCACCCAAAACCATGCTAGGGAGATCAAAATGGGTTGAGCTCCATTGCCAGGTGGGATTTCAATGGAGGCTTAGAAGTATCTAGATGTAGAACTATTTAATAAAACTGCAATAACTAACCAAATAATGGAAGGTAAGCAAATAAAATTGTAGTGACTAAGTAAACTATTTAAAAGTATCTAGGAATAGTGGAAAAGTACCTTTTTTAACCTATTTCTGGGAACAAGAGATCGAATTTAATTTTGAGTCATGCTATTAAACTTTGGAATAGAATTATCCAGTTTAAATAATTGAAGTTGTGGTATTAGAAATTTTGTTTGTGCTTTGCCTCTGGGAGTTTACCAATGAAAGCCATTTATGTTTTAAGAGGAGTATTGGAGATATATAGAGAGAAAAGAAGAACAAATCTTCATATGATTTTCATGGACTCGGAGTTGGCATGTAACAGGATCCCCAGAGATATACTGTGTAGATTTTGAAAAGTTTGCAAATAAATTTATTAAAGTTACAAAAATCATGTATAATGAAGCCATTAATTTTTTAGAATAGCCGCACAAAGCACAAAAGGTTGGTGATTTCCTTATCACTGCAACTCTACATCAATGTTAAGCATTGACCCCTTATCTCTAAGCATTTTGTATGACCAAACTGGTTAGACATACAAGATGCAGCCCTATTGAGGATAAGGAAGGGGCAGAGGAAGACTGGAAAAGTTTAAT
>BRYF01000018.1:2125312-2130312 GCA_030159135.1 Actinidia polygama
TTAATAAAAATTTTATATTTTTATATTTTTTTTTTCTTCAAGAAAAGTATAATTTTTTGATTAAACGATAAAATAATTTTTCTAAAGACAAAGAAACTCAAAAATTAAAATAACTAAATTAGCTCAAAAATAAGTATTCAAAACTGGGTCTTATGAGATGATTTGAATTTATATGAAGTAAAATGATAACCATCACCTAATGTGTTGAGGATAATGTAAAAAAAATATATTGATGTGTGAAAAATGTAAAAATATTCAAGAAAATTGTTAAGTGTGTAGGATTGATAAACGAGCTAGCCAATAAATTGATTAAGCGTGGTTTGAAACTTAACAAGTTTTAACAATATATTTGAACTTGGTTTGTTATTAACAAATCGATCTCAAACGAGTTTTAATCTAACCGAGATAAAGAGTCGAACTCAAGTAGCTTGAATTTTTTAAACATTCTAATCTTGTTGAGCCGATTAATAAATCATTCATGCATGCTTGGTTTGAAAGCGTAACAAGCTTATTCAATCTCGAATAAACTTTAACGAGTCGAACACGAGCTCAATTCGAATAGCTTAATTCGTTTATTAGCCTTAGTAGTGGGCAGAGTTTGATCACGTAACATATATTATCCACTATTTTTTTTTGTTATTTTGCTTTTATATATATTTGCTGTAATATATATCCTGTCCTTGGCATACAAACTACTACATTAGGGTAGATTGATATTGCTGCTTATATACTCCACAATGTTTCCTTCGACAGTAAATTAGTAATTATTCACCCTTCTTCGCGGGACATAGAAGACTGTAAAAAAAATGATATTCATTTGTGGGACATTGTGGATTTTCTTG
Organism: Actinidia polygama; assembly: GCA_030159135.1. NCBI lineage: Eukaryota > Viridiplantae > Streptophyta > Magnoliopsida > Ericales > Actinidiaceae > Actinidia > Actinidia polygama. The sequence goes on from BRYF01000018.1 coordinate 2,126,155, forward strand.
AACTGCAATATACATAGAATTACTTGAACTGCAATATACATAAAATCACGGCGGAATTTGGATTTTTTTAGGCTGTGTTTGGTTCAAAAGATTCTTTTTCCTCACTAAATCCTCCAACTTTTTCTCTTTCTTTTTCATTTATCTCACTCAATTTTTAATCCAAACGCAGGCTTAAATTTTTTGGTGCCAGTGACAATATCTAAGTTGGTTGCAATGCTTAAGGAAAAGGACATGCTTTTGACTCCATTACCCTGTTTGAAGAGGAGAAAAGGCTCCATTTATCAAGTATTGATCAAGTCAGCCCAGCAAAGTACGTGGTTTTGAATAAGTTCCGGAGTACTTACCCATTCATCACTTAAGATCAATAAAATAAAGATTAGATTTCAGTGATTTTCCTCGAGGTTTCTGACAAATGCAGACGATTCTCATAGAATTTTCGAAATCGTACTGATCTTCCGTACTTTTAAAACTATTATCAAGTTTTCTCATTAGAGCTAATTTTTGTACAAAATAATAAGTTTGCCCTTAAATTTAGGAATTTTGTTTTCTTATTATTAATACATCCATTAAATAAATAAATATGATCTTTTTTATTAAAAAAATTTAATATTAAACTTTAGTTTTGAAGTATGATTACATTAGGAACACTTAAAAAGTAAAATATTTAAATATTTTTTTAAAAAAAAATTATTGGTAACAAATTTTATTTTTTAAGTACATTTTATTTAAGAGTAGTTTTTAAATATTTAGATTATTTTTTTTAAAAAAAAAGTTATACAAGCTATCATTTGGATGGGTATTTTATTTTAAAATGAAAAACTTCATCTATTAACATTATTATGTACAATATATAGTACGTATAAATGTTATATTTAATTTACAAAAAGAAAAAAGAAAAAAGAAAAAAGAAAAATAAAGATCTTCTACAATACTATGTCAATCCTGGTCTCTGCAATTAATATGTTTGCAAATTGACCTCCAAATTAAGTCCAAACCGTAATATTGATAAGAGGGTTTGTGGGTCATTTTGAACAATGATGTCACCCAGAAGAAATTGAGATGATCAGGCTTTGTTGATTCATTTACCCCAATACTGGTTCTTAAACGTCAAAAGAATTGATATCATGCGGATGAAAATTAAAGTCCAAAATAAAAGTTTTATGAGGTTTTTGTAGTCAGGTGACTATTACTCGCGCCAGTCCTGAGATTAATTTATGTACATAAAATTAACATCAAAGTGGTGTGATAGTAGCAAATTTAAAATTATAACCACAATTGAGTGCGTTCTGTATTAAAATGAAATATTTACAAACTGCTACATCGTTCAATTTACAGATTCAGTAGATATTAAATGTTCTTTTTATATATCACTACTATAAGGTTGTATTTGGGTCAACAATTTACCGATCTAATTTTTTTTCTCATATTTTTATTTTTTTTGGCCAAATTTTTAATCCAAACACAACCTAAAAGTCAATATTGAAAATATCAGCCTGGATCTCCGCCAGTAAGAGTGTACGATTAATCCTCCTTGCGAATTGCATTAAATTGGGTTTGGATTTATTCCAACTTCTCATCCACTACCAACTTTGGAATGATCTAAATCCAAAACCCGAGATATTATTTTGTGCACCATTTAATGAATGATACATTTCTATATTTTTATTACAAATTAAATAAAAAATAATAATTTTTACTGTTTAAACCAATTAATTGACGGCTAGAGCACCACTGAGATTTGCTCAAAAAAATACTAAACATCAATTATAAGGTATCCTCTCCATGACTTATTCATCTCTCTCTCTCTCTCTCTCTCTCTCTCTCTGTGTGTGTGTGTGTGTGTATTTGCATTTGCCACTGTTTTATTTGTGCAGTTTTGCATGACTTGGTTTTGTATGGCGGCCATGACGTGAAGGAATGGTGTCGATGGAATTATTTAATGTTGGTCAGGTGTTGTTTAGGTCCTAACTATCTTAGTTAGGCTATTTGACTATTATTTTGGTCGAATTGATTTGGGTTTAATTGACTAGGCCAACGAGTCATATGTTGTACTTTGTCAAACAAATTTCATTACGGTAAGCATTTGAATCAAAACACCACGATTAGTGAGTGTCATGAGTACTATCCTAAATAACGGGGTCAAAATGTTTTTTTTGTCAGTATTAGGTTAAGCGGGGTCAAAATGGTACATCCTAAATAGCAAATAGTTACAAAAATGCATATAATTTTTTTGTCAAAATTGTCAGAATTTATATTCAGCGGGGCAAAATTATAGAATCTATAGAATTTAGAATAAATTAATAATTTTTTACGGGATTAAAATTATGTTTATAATAATTTATATTCAATGGGTCAATTGACCAACCTTGTCTTGTAGTGGCTCCACCCATGCATGCACTTATACTATTTTTCACACATGAAAAGTGTGTGAATTTCACATGTTAGAGAATTTGTATAAATGTGTGTATAAATATGTGAGTTAATTTCATATATTTTTTCTCTAAAATAATAATGCGACTAATGCTGTAGAGACTCAAGATACTATTTTTAATTCAAAACGTATATTATATATATATATATATATATATATATATATATATATTAAGGGTGTTTTACTATTCAAATCAACTCAAAACCAAATCTCCATTCCTATTTCTATATATTCTTTTTAAAAGCCCATCAATTCTCCACTTTCCTTCCAAAAAATTCAAATTATGATTTTTAAACTTTTATTAAATGTATTTAATATTGATCTCATTTTAAATATCTCATCAATATATATTTAATAATATCAATTTTATAAAAATTAAAATTATAATTTAAGAGTTATTTTTGTTTAACAAAAAAATAATAGGAAAACACTAAAGATAGATATGAGTCATCTCGGAATGAGTCTCCATATTTTGGAGCCTCAAATTGAAGTGTCCATTTTGAAGCTCAAAATTAAGCTTGATTTGGATGAGTTTGATCTACAAAATAGAGGTATGGATCCTGGATTTTGGAAATACCTCATATTTCTTTTTCTTTGTTTTTGGTGGCGGCGGCGGCGGCGGCGGCGGCGGCGGCGGAGGGATCAACTAAGTATACATCTATACTATATATAATTGGAATACGTTGTTAATCTGGTTGGTCTTTTAACTCCTAAGTTCCAATGCAAATTTTTTATTTTTTTGAATTTTTAATATACAAAAATACACGTCATGAGATTATCGATTCATTAATTAATATAATAATATCTTTGACCTTCCCTAATTATTCATTGAAAGCACTTATATGGAAACCAAAATAAATACTTTAAATTTCTAAAAATATTAAATACATGTGGTGTTATTGACTCCGACCAATAAGGAAATGTTTGGACTTTACTTTTATTATATAAAAATGAATAAATTGTTTTCAATAAAGTAAAAATTATGGAAACTTCATTTACTACCATCTTTAATATTTTAAGACTTTCTTCTTAAATGAATGTACAAAATATTAATTAGTACATCAAATGAAAAGCCTTCCCATAATAAAGTATACGTTAGCTAGTCAACCAGCTACTCACTGATACAATGGTAATTGACAATGGAGAGAGTAATTGACAATGGAGAGGAGGTAAGGGATGAAAAATGTGACCGTAAAAAACAACCCGACCGAAGACCCTCCCATAAACTGTAAATCCAAAGAGACATTGCGAAAGCGAAAAGGAGAATTCCAAGAGAAAGGCAAGAAAATCGACTGGACAGTGCGAGAAATTATCTTCAGCAACCAAGAAAGATCAAATTGAGAAATTACAGTGAGAGAGCTCTCTGTCTCTCAAACCCAAGTGATATGTTTGGCTGCTATTAAATAGTAATCAATTTAGATTAATTTTTTTAAAAAATAATATTTATTGTTAAAAAATAAAAATTGAATAATTTATAAATAAATAGTGTTTATTCATTTTAATTGGTGTCTTAAGAAAAGAAATTTGAAATACTTAAATTTAAGGCCGATTTTGTAAAAACATTAGCTACAGTAGAGAATTTTGATAATAGGTTCAAAATAAAATATGTCGTTACTATTTTAAAAATTACAAAAAAGTGACTGTAATTGTCAAAAATCGCAAGAAATATCGGTGAAATTTACACAAATAAAAAAGCGAGGCTGCAGAGAAATACCTTTCGTAGAGAT
>BRYF01000018.1:2135312-2137812 GCA_030159135.1 Actinidia polygama
TTCGAGTAACCACAAATATAAAGTTATAAACCAGATGACACACTATGACAAATAGAGCACTGCATCACTATATTTTGAATCTTAAAATGTATGCCAAAATTTGGTCCACCATCCTCCGCAGATAACGGAAAAAACTGGACAAACACTAATACCGTAAGTGATTATGAAATATATATGGTGTATGATACAGGCCGGAACCTGCAACTATATGATAGTTCCGGGATGTCGCTCAACCGGAGGTAGCGGATGACATTCGATGCTACTAATCGTGGATGTCACTCAACATGACCAAGCCACACACTTAATTGTAGGAGGAATTACTCACTCCAAGCAAGAACACTCGCAAATATATTTTTTAATCAACTCTCACCATTTTCATTTTTTTCATTGATCAACATAATATCTTACATTTAATGTTTAGACAACTTCCAACACAACTACAACTTACTAGCCAATCAAAATAAGACTTTCAAAGCATTAAGCTGCAGCTATTACCAATAACTAATAAAGACTTGAGACTTAAATACTTTGACTAGAAGACTAAAAGACACAAAAAAATATCTTACTACGAGTTCCAACAATTATGCTCCTACATCAGTGTACCTCTTGAATTGACATGTTAATTAGTCTTCTGAGTCATCAACTCAACTAGCTCTAAACATCATACCTTTTTTTATACGTAGAAGAGCTAAGCATCCAGTTGCAGATGTATAGATGTTATAAGGTATTATTCAGCAAACAACGTTATCTGTATGTTTGAACTCAACACACCCAGCTAAGCAATGATTATTTTGCTATTGTGTTTATGAGTATTTTCTCAGTTTTACACCAGCTGGACTCGTTAGTTATGTCCATTTCCCTTTCGCTGAGAGCAAACGATTCATCTATCCATTATTTAAGTTAAGGCGTCATTTATCTATCACTTTTAGTGTATTTGACATATATACTGATATGTTATTGCTTCAAATTAAAATATTAATTGTTCCTCCTATTAGTTTCATTCCGATGCAGCACAACAGTACCAACTGTGATGCAAATAAAAAAGAGAACGACAGTATATCTGCTAACCACATATCCTGCTTTGACATGGTGTTGACACAAGTTCAGGCATCATTTATACTGTTTCAGTTTTGTCCATAAATAAATCAAGCCTTGAATAAAAGCGAAAACAGAATGTTGATTCACTCCACTCGGAGTTTTAAGTGACTACATGTATTTTTTGATCAGAGAAGTGACTTCATGTGAAAAGAAAAAGGGAAAAGCCAAGGAAGGAGGTAGAGAGATTTACTTGTTACGTAAGGCTAATAAGTCTTCTAAATGGTCTATGCTGCCTTTGTTGTTGGCCTCATTCCCTAAAGAATCAAAATTCAGAATCTTTTCTTTCACCAAATTCAAATCAGAGGTCCTAATTGTCAACCAGATAGCCATAATGATAATCAAAAGTCCATATGGAATACCAAAAATACAAGGGTATGCCATTATGCCACTAGTACAAAGGCACTCACAGCATCAATTCTGCAAGCTTGTTGGCCAAGGACTTATTCATTTCGTTTAGCCTCTTGCACTCCAAAGTTTTTTCATCGAGTTCCTATACAACAATGAACTAAATTAGAAAGTTTGAATCAGCTTGATGATATGGCAACATAGATATTTGGTGTGTAACTGAATGTAATTGGTTGATAGTTAAGCCCATTAGATACTCATAAAACACATTCAACATATTGGAATAACTTATACCTTTGACTTGTCATCAAACGACTTTTGAATAAACCCTTTCTGTTGGATAACTTCAGTTTGAATCTTCAGTTCATAACAAAATTTATGGATGGAAAGAAAAGAGATGGGTGAAGGTAATTTTTTTTCTCTTTTTCATTCATTTTTGTTTCCCCTATATAATCCCTCTACAAATTCAGGATTTAAACATAGCCTACGTGGAAATGGAAACGGAAATTGGTTTCTCAGAATTAAATTAGTACTATTAAACATAAGCAACCCAACCAATATATGTAGTATGCACATGGAAGCAAATGTTTTTATAACAATTACTCCAAGATTCAAAATTATATTTTTCTAGTTCTCTATATTTTTCTATATTTTCTGAGCAGCCTGAAAATAATAAGAGTTCGTTTGATTGGACAAAGAATGGTAGAAAATGGAAAGATTAAAAAAACTAAAATTGATGGAAGATGTGATAAATTAAATGATCTTGTACCACCCACATATCATGGAAACTTTGCTCCAAAAAATAAGAAAATTTTTTTTTTCTTGAAAGTTGCTATAGATAATTTGAATTCCAAATTTTTCTATACCACTTATTCCTATTTCTAGTGACTTTCATGCTATTCAAACTATAAAATAAAAGTTCCTTAAAATCCTCTTGCAAATTTTCATTCTAAGAAAATGCATGTGAGAAAATATATATTCTTTACCTTTGAATTATTTTATATCACTTGCCACTATTTTAAATTTTCATTGTTCTCTTCTTTCAAAACAAATGGAG
>BRYF01000018.1:2190312-2192812 GCA_030159135.1 Actinidia polygama
TGCTAACTACGCAAAGGAATATGTATTTAGGGTCATGAAGATCGCAAGTTCCTTCATCATATATGTCTTCTCAGCTTAGCAACTAAACAGAGGCACAACTTCAAATTATGATCAAATAGAATTCCTACACCCCCCCTCCCAATTATCTACAAACTAACACACTGCTGAAATAGGAACTGTTACATATTTAAGCAAATACACAAATGCATCTGCTGAAATAGGAAATGTAACAAATTAAAGCAAATACACAAATGCATCTATATATCTGGATTACGTAAAATTTTTATTGAAAAATGAATGATTAAAATGAACGACACGTTGCAAATCAATGATATTAAGCAAAACCACAATACAATACATGCCTAAAGTTATTCAAAAGTTGGATAACCTCATGATTATCTAAAACGAATTGAATTAGAACATCTGCGAACTTAAAATATTTATAACAACAATGGTGACAATCATGAGAGTGATAAAGCATTCACCTTTCAAGTCAGGTCTCAAAAGCTCAATTCAACTAAAATATTAGCACATAAAATTTAAGGAAAAGGGTTATCACAAAACAAAAAATAAGTTGGTCGTGCTAGCTAAAAATAATTATTCAAAAAGACATTAAATTATAGAAAATGTGATGAAATTTTATGAATCAAGTTACCTTCTTAAGCGTTCATCAGATTGTGAAAACCGGGAGCTATCCTCTTTGTTGACGCGAGCTTGATTAGCTCAGCAACAGCCTCATTTCACTCCGACCACTTGGCAGCTTTCTAGAACATAGAAAATTGGTAAAAAGAATGAATTAAAGAGATAATAAGGAAATAAAAACTAAAATGAATTGGTAAGATGAAGAAAAATATTACTTCAACCTTCAAGGTTGTACTTGGATCAAGGGTTTACAGAGGGATTTGTGAAGGGAAAGGAAAAGGATTAAATCTAAACCGTTGGATCCATTAACTTTTTCCTTTCCTTTTCTTTTTCCTTCACCAAATACTTAATCCAAACACAACCTAAAAGATTCAAAAACTCTCACCGAAGTTCATATTAGTAATCGATTCAAATGGCATGCCTCAAATTATGATCAAATAGAATTCCTACCCCAACCCCAACCACCCACCCCAATCCAAGTTTCATCCATCAACATAAACATTTACTACTTGTTACTACTGAATTCCAAATACCAACAACTTAAATATAACAAAATTAAAATTGCTCTTATAAAGAATCAACAAGAAAGCAATATTAACAACATCCTTGAGAACACAATCAAGAATATAAGCGATATCATGAATCAAAAGACTAGATGCTTCGAAATCGAAACTGAACCCAATAAAGGCCGTACCTGACCCATTGTTATATAATTGTTCATATTGATTTTTCGCACGAATGGCGAAGGAAGAGGTTACCAATTCAAACATCGTGTCAATGTTTTTATTGCAAGAATATCTAATGGTAGGATTGACAAACAAATCAAAAGATAAAAACACATCATTTTCGAAAATAAGCAATTGGCTGATTTTCCAAATATCAAACATGTAGTTTTGCCTTCGTGGGACTCGGAAATGTGATGATAGAAGGTGCACCGTTATATACGGCTTTCACTTTGGACTCCCAACTCAAAAGAGTGGGAAACAAGAGATCCACTGTCAATTATGCATAAACAAGAACAAACATAGGTCCAGACAAAAGGAAAATATATATATATATAAAATCCTTACAGGTTATGGCTAATTTTAAAGCTTACGCTTCAAGCCTATCCCATGTTTTGGTAGTGTTGTCATTCACAAATTCAAAGACTTCTTGAGGTCAGCTATTATCGATGATGAGACGGACATCACATGTAGCACCAGAAAAAGGTACACAAAAGAACAAAAAATTATTTGCAGTTCAAGAAAATATTATTGTTATGAACTTCTTCTTTCACATTTGGTTACAAACAATTAACTGCATAGCACAAGTCAACATGTGTATGTTAGAAACAAACTACAAAGCATATACTATTGACTACCAAAGTAGCAGGAAAGGAATCACAGTGTTGTGACTAATTGTCCTACCAAAAATGAGCATAGGACTAATGAGAGATCTACTCTTATAGAAGTAGGTGGTAGAGATCATCCAATTTAAGCGAAAGAACCTGCGAAGTGAAGAGACCCAAAATCAATTAAATTCCACTTGCTTTGTTTTCAAGAACCTGTCCAATAATGCAATTGGCAGCAGGATTGTGGGCCAAAAATCCCACCAGCACTGCGATTTCTCCTAGTTGGGAGCATACCTTCCTGAATTGCCAATAGCAAATAAAAAATAAAAATTAATCAAACCACAATGCTTCATGCTCTAAAAAAATCTGATATAGTTTGGCAACCTTATGAATCAAATAAAGAAGCAGTGAAAAACTGGAAATAATTAAAAGATTATCGTTCTCAAAGTTTTTGTCAAGCTAATTCCCCTACTTTTGCATTGTCATATTTAGCCTACCAAGCATTACCTAAAAGATCAACAACTTATG
>BRYF01000018.1:2235312-2237812 GCA_030159135.1 Actinidia polygama
TTTATAAAAAAATAATACGACACGACACGAGTACGATTAGGCACGACACAAGACACGAATGTCAAGTCAATAGCCTGTGATTTTTATCAAATGGGCACTGTACTTGTACTGCACAAAACACGATAAATATGAAAATAAATGAGCCAACACGGCCCGTTTCACACATCTAAGTGTCACTATGCCTAGTGCCAGTTTCAACGGCATATGCTAGAAACGCCACTACTGAGAAAAGTGACACTTGAAACTCATTTAATTTTTTAAAGAGACAAAGATCCAAAGATCAGACCATTTAAAAGTTTTGAAATTAACCTTTAATCATTTAAAATTATTTAAAAGTGAAAAAGTAAATATAAAATGAAGTGACAGAAGAGGATTTTTACTTAATATTTGACTATTTAAAGTGGACAAATATTTTGAGATATCTAAAGCAAAAAAGTTAATAAACAAATTAGGACGGAAAAGTATATTTTTGGAAGGTTAAAATTTCTCCTGCATTAAAAAGGCCCTGTTTGGATGTCCCTTGATAGATCAACAATTATATAAGCCGGCTTTGTTTCTAAATCTAAAATCTGTTCTTTTTGGTCGGAGGCAAAGCAAAGACACTGCCATGTGTGGTGTGCTCACAACCATGGAAGAATGGTCCAGCCATGCCAATGGGTCCCCCCAAAGTGAATTATTTTGTGTCAACATTTGTGTTTCTATTATTTTTTGATTATATTGAAAAGGAAAATGATAAAATAGGTGTTAGGGATTTTGTTTTAAAGATTTTGTTGCTGGTTTGTTTTCGAGTTTTTTTTTTTAGTGTATTTTTTTAACCTTTTGATCAAAAATTATTTTTTGTCAAATTTTAAAAAAAGTTTATTAAGGGCCCATTTGGCAAGGGGATAAGGAGGGGGGATAATTTTTCCCCCCGGATAACTTTTCCCTCTGGATGTTTGGCTGACGGATAACTTTTCCCCCCGGATAATTTTTAGACAAAAGGCGGATAATTTTTGGGTGGCTTAGACCCTAACTAAAAGTTATCCGGGGGATAAGGGGGTGGAGGATAAGGAAACAAATATATAGAGAGAAACAAAATGTATATTTTTATTTTTATATATATATAGAAACAAAATATATATTTTTCATATCTAAATATTTTATATTTTATTTCTCTATATGTATTTTCTTCCTTATCCCCCACCCTTATCCACCCATTCTAAATTTTATCCAAACAAAGTTAAAAGTTATATCCCTTTAAAATTTATCCCCCTCTAAAATTTATCCCCCCTCTAAAAGTTATCCCCCTCCCATATCCTCCAGCCAAACGAGCCCTAAAGGCAAAAAATATTTTTACTCGATAAATTAACAAATTTTTTTAGTGCATTTTTTTTTCAAATTTGAATAATTTTTTTTTATTTTTAAATTTCTCTCATTAGGTAAAATCAAAAGGTATAAAATTCTGATCAAATAGTAAAAAATATCACTACATACGAAAAAAACTCAAAATCAAGACAACTACAAAATAAAAAAAAAATAGGCTGAATTATGCCAAAACGCTCGAGTTCGAATCTCACCATTGTCATTGCAATTTTTTACTAGCCTTAAAAAAACATTTTTTCCAAAAGATTTCAAACTTGGTTAAGTGCCACTCCAACTTCACCAGATGAATTTGAAAGTGATGTAATAGAAAAATTATAAAGATTACATAATGGCCCCATTTTATATTTGAGACCCATCCATATTTAGTGAAAATGTTCCTTTATTTTTATTTTTATTTTTATTTTCTTGAGAGAAGGGGAAGGTTCCTTAAATCAGTTTTATGTGAAAATTAAAAAAGAAAGGTTATAAAAATTCAAGAAAGTAGAAAAATATTAGAAAACAACATTCCAAATTTTGGTCTTATTGAAGATGTTCTCAACAAGAGAAAGAATTGAATCTTGACCAAATGTTCCAAAAGATAGAAATAGAATACAATACCTTTCAATTTCAAGCTTCTTTCATTGCCAAAACTAATGTGATGGCATTATTGTCATTTTAAATGATTTCACACTGTCATTTAGGTCAAATTTGTCAAGATGGATGATTTTAGAAGAGGAGTCTCCAAATGAAATATGGGAAAATTACGATGGTGCCCCTTTGGTTAAACTTTTTTCTATATACTAAACGAACTTTGACGGTAAACTTTATATAATTTTGGTTCCTAAAATATGCTCGGAGTGTTACTTTGTTTCCTAATATATCAGTTATTTCAATTTGTTTATTAATGTTTAAAATGTGATTTTTGATTATACTTGCAGCCAACGCAGTTCAAGCCTAGATACTATCAAAATTAGGATTATTTTAAGAACTTTGCTAAACAAATAACAGGAGCGTCTAAATATACACTTTTTTTCTCGCCACACACACATTCTTAGGTGTTATGATTGTCAAAATTCCAAAAATACCCCTATGTTTGACGGCCAGCTTGAATAGAGTTAGTTATAGAAATCATTTAAATGCAATTTTTTAATATTAAAGA
>BRYF01000018.1:2272812-2280312 GCA_030159135.1 Actinidia polygama
GTCATATTTTCTGTTCAGACACACCCAAAGGATGAAATCAAAATTTGCACGGGCACTTAACTTTTTGGCCAACCATGTTTTCCCACTTCCAGGTTTTCCAACAAGGACAATAGTTGTTAAACTCTTCTTATGCCTTAACAGCTTGACTATCCTATCTTCTTCCACTGTGCTCAGAGACATAGCTGATGTAAGGAAATCCCTGTGATATTTTAAAGAATAATTTTGTAGGATCAGAACCAAATGAAGGAGGATCAAGTTACAATTAGAAAACTAAGCAAACTGAAGGGAATCTAAGTCAAATCTAAGCATCTGGCACATATTGTGGATAAGCCCCCGTCGCAAAAACTATAAAACTTTCTTAAAATCAGAAGAAAACTTGATAATTGACATGGTTATCGGAGGAACGATGACATCTGTATTTTTTGTTGCATGAATATTTAAGAGTTTCTTTTGATTTCTGAGCTTTTGAAATTTAAAAGTCATCGGCCTCTTTTCCTTCTCAGAACAAAATTAACTCTTTCTTTATGATCAAACTTTTGGCAAAGCTAATTTACCAAGTGACCCACAAGTGCAAGACCCGGCACGCTGTAGACACCCCATTTTGAAGGGCTATAATAATTAGGCCCATTGTTGGATCACCACCCGTTGACAAAGATGAGAAACAGTAGAAACTTGGAAAATGTCCTACAATGTTAAAGATCGATGTGGAATTGTAACCCGCACAACCTTATGAAGCCTTCATAACCCTAAACCATCATAACCGGAAGTGTTTCAGTTCGCGTGTCAATTCTCTTTTGATACTTGTATGATTTTCGAAAAGGGTTCACAATATTTCAAAGTATTATGAAAGAGCTTTTCAATAACATAAAGTTTGGTCTGATATGATTAGAAAGTTGCGGCTAACAAACAAAGGGAAAAATGATTATAACTCAAAAAGTACTAACGATATGGACACCAACCCAGTTTAATGTGCGGCATGAAATAGTTTGATTGCTTTTTGGTATGGTCATTTCATGTTGGTTGATTTGGTCATACTGCGTTTACGGATGCCACAATCATATGTGGCAGCATGCTTTATTGTACAAGGTCATTTATCATTCGCGTGTCACATGGATGCAAATGTATGGGCACTTGTATTGCGGGTTGTAGGCTTAGCGGACAATGTGTACCAAGTTGGGTCGGATCGACTATGAAATGTCCTATTTTAAGGTGGTGTGGTATTAAATTATAAAATTCTAACTAATTTAAGTGCACTGATTGGGCATATAGTTTTATCTGGGTATATCTACATATTAGTATAAGCAACCTGGCATGCCTCACAACATTGATATGTTGTTCATGCATATTATTTAAAAAGTCATTTTTCCTATGGGCTCCGGCTCATGTTGTTGTGTTTACATTTTTTACAGTTGATAATGTGGACTCTTGGCTGAAAAGATTCTAGTTTTATTTTGTATTTGTAACATTTATTGAAAATATTGACGAATTGAATTTCTTTTTGGTTTGCAATGCCATAAGGTTATTCAACACTATTTGGACACCCTAACTTTATAATTTCTAACTTATTTTGTACAATTAAGACAAATATAATATGTTAACTTGGATAATTATGCTCTTCAACTTGCATTTTTATTCAGTAGCTTTTAGTTTAATGTTGTGATTGAGCCCGGTAGTGCCTTTGTTATAGTTGTGTTGCTATAAGGTGGATATCGCGTGGTTGTACGGTCGGGTTGTCGAATTTACATAGGAAATTCTGCAGAAATTTCTAAAACAATTCCAGAGTAAGAGGTTAGATATTTGAGTCTTTTATTAGCAATCCGTTTTGCAAAATGTAAGGTTTTGACAACAATCATTACTTGGGATGATTGTATATTTAGATGGTGTAATGCTTTCCATTAAAAAGAAAAAAAAAGTCATTTCTTTTCCTTTTTAAAACACGATTAACCCTTTCATTTGGCTTTAAATCCTTCATTAAATTGTCGGGTCGTGAAAACACAAAATCATGATTCGAAAAAGCGGAAGCGACCATAACAGTAGTGGTAGGGGTGATGCGGTTTCGGGGTGTAACGGCCGTAGCGTAACGGTAGCGGCAACCATAACGCATGTTTTTTTTCTTCCTAGAAACATGTTAATTAGGGGTTGAAAATGGTTTGTAGTGAGTTTTCAATATCTTTTAAAGATAATCCAACATATTAAATATTTATTGTATGAGTTTTAAGCTTCTTCGAAATGTTAGTTGTGAGTTTTTTCTTTTGGAATTTTAGAGATGTATTTCATTTAGTTAATTGTAATGAACAATGATTGTAAGGATGGAAAGTCCAACATTTTCTTTACTAATAGTCAAGTAAAAATCACACATTGGAGTGGATGAATACTGCATATTGTAAACTAGTAAACATAAATTGTCCAAATATCTCACATGAGTCATGACACAACATACTTAAAACTAATGAAAAAGTTCACAATATTTAACATCAAATCACCTTCAGATCTGTGCATCAAGAGAACAACTAGAGGTCCTACTCAGTTGTAGGACTCTGTCTCTGTTTTTTAAAGCAATTGAAGTACATAATCACAGGAATAACTCAGAATAAGGTATGACTATTTTTTCAGCCTTTCTGGCAGAATTTTTGATGTTTTCAGAATTTTTGTACCCAAAATTGTTTTTTTTTCCTTTTATTGTCGTAACGGTCCGTCTTACTGTTATGCACCGCTATGTAATGGCCGTTACCATTACCCAATTGGAGTACATAATCACGTGAATAACTCAGAATAAGGTATGACTATTTTTTCAGCCTTTCTGGCAGATTTTTTGATGTTTTCAGAATTTTTGTACCCAAAATTGGATTTTTTTTGCCTTTTATTGTCGTAACGGTCTGTCTTCCTGTTACGCACCGTTATGTAACGGCCATTACCGTTACATAACGCCGTTAAACTGAATTTCACCTCACACCGAACCCATTGCGTAACGGTCGATGCCATTACATAACATCGATTTTTCAAACCATGCACAAAACCTCCAATTACCTTCCCCATTGGTTACTTTCAAGGGTATTTTTAAACTACTCATACTATTAGTTCTTCTCTCTGTCTCTCTGGAGTCTAGACCATATGTATGAGTAAATATATATTTTTTTAATTTTTTTAATTTTTTATTTATCTCTTCTGCCAGACATGATGCACCATTTTCCGCACTGCATTCTCTGAATCATGGTAGATTTCATCTGATTTGCTTTATATTTGTAATTACTAAACTTCCTATATTTTGACATGGTTCCCTTTTGTAAGGGAAGCTGGAGATTTGATGAGTGATGTTGAGCTTAAAGGCTTACTTGCAAGACAAAAGAAATCACCTGGCCAATCTACTGTTAAATCAACACATGCGACAAATATCAATAGGATGATAGCTATGGCCAAACGGTTCTTCACTGATGTGAAGAACTTGAATGTTAACTTACCCCTCTTTAGGAGAAGGTGAAGGCTTTCATCCAGCTTTATTGGCCCATATTGGAGATCCTTTTAGCCTCGATTCCTCTCTTCAAGAATAGGAAGCTCATTGTTGACACAAGAGACCTCATTTCAACAAAGTTTCTTCTCTCTATGAAGAGATTTCATTAGCACTTGCTGAGCCCAATGAATGTATCATGTATCTTGAAGAGGAAATTTCTCACACCAAATAATCACTTGAAAGGAAAAAATCATCGACACAAAGCATCTTATTCAAATCTCCGATTACATATCCAAATCAGAGAATCAGGTGTGATGCTTTTGAAACTCTGAATCAATGCAAACAAACGGGTGTGCACTATATGATGACACAAAACAAGCTTCTGGACAATGCAAAGGCATCTTTGAATGAATGAACCATTATGTTTATAGTTTGGACGGTAATCTTTAAGTTTTATTATACTGATATCATTTGAACAATTTTTTATTCATATTAAATTTATTCAAACACCATGGGAATGTCTCAGTTTGGATTATTTTAACCAATCATAGTTTATGCTTTTGAACAATTTTAGTTTAGCCGTTTGAACAATATTTCCATCATATTAAATTTATTCAAACACCATGGGAATGTTTCAGTTTGAGTTGTTTTAGCCGTTCATAGTTCATACTTTTGCAGACTAGGAGTATGCATTGGTTTGGGATTGTTTTGGCGTACATAGTTTATACTCTTGCGGGCGCGGACTGTGTATTGGTTTGGATTGTTTTTCCGTACAGAGCTTATATTCTTACGGGCAAGAGTATCCTAAAATATACAACCTTGGACTTCAGTGGGGTGTTTTTGCAGTTTAACCACATATTGCACCATTTTTTTTGTTTCTTTTGCCTTAAACTTTTGCTTAGGCTACCCTTTTTGGGTTTCCAACATCATAGGCTTTCATTGCTCTAAGTTTGTTTGGGACGACCTTTTAGGTTTCAACCTAACGAGCATTTTGTTTCCCTAACTTTTACCTAGGCGGCCTTTTTGAGTTTTCAACGTAGGGGACCCTTTTTTTTTCCTTCCCCTTTTTAATGGGTCGTGCCTTTTTAAGAACCTTGCATTAGTGGGATTAATAATCCTTTTCACAAACCATTGTGACTTTTAAGTAAGCTCCATTGGAGTAAACTTTCACAACTAAATATGGCTATTCCCACTTCGGCTCAAGTTTTCCCTAGGCTCTTCGAAACACAACTGTTGTCGTTAGAACCATATGCAACAAGTTGCCCTTTTTTGAAAGAACGAAGCCTAAGCCTCTTGTTAAAGGTTTTTGCCATCATTTGTTGGTGTATTTCGAAGTTATGTTTGTCATGCAACCTTCTTTCACCCAAGAACTCAAATTCAAGAATGACTTGTATGTGACATGAAGTCGGTGGAAGAGCCAACAGAAAAGAGCCATACATAACCGATGATGAGACCATTTCCCCTCTCATTCGGTAACCGTGGCAAGGCTCTTGAATTACTTAATGAAGCAAGATTTAAAGCATTTGACAGGTACTGGACTATATTTTGGTCCAGAATCACTGAAATGTGTTGAAACACCTGCAACATGCTGGATTAAACCAGAAAATTTAGCGAGGCAGTTAGAGTTTTGGTAATTGTGCTTTTCTTTGGGGACCGGATATTCAAGACCATACCGACTCGGCTCCAATGGAATGGATTTAAAGACACTTGTCCACCTTAAGAGGTCTGACTATCAGTTAGTTGCTAAAGATGTCAGGTTGCAACAATAGAAAGCATTAGTACTATCATTTCCTTACAATAAGAAAATTTTATAGATCTCTAATTGATTATAAATACAACAGAAAATGACAAATGTATGACCTATGTGAGAGATTGGCAACCTTCACAGGTTGGCTGCCTAATGATTCTTTTTTTTTTTTGCTCGTCTAATTACATTATATGCGCTTGAGTTTACGTGTCCTAGTAAAGACTAGATTGAGCTATTAGTCAATCAAAGTACATATGAATGGCTAGTTCTGTCATGGTTCAAAGAAATTGTTCCAACAGCAATAGATTATGATGAAGAATGGAAAATCAAGTCAAGGTTCTCCAGCCACATTACCTTAATTAAGCAAAAACAACTTAACATACTGATCTATGTTTGTTTGAGCTGGTCCACCCGTATTTCGACCTAACCTTTGGTTTTAAACTCTAAACAAACTCTCCAATCAAATCTTTTGTGACAGACTATCCAATCTTTGCTATCCGGCACGCCTTTTCAGAGAGCCATCAAACATTCAAGGCGTAATTTTTTGAGTGTTTTCTACCTGGTACCTAGAGGCTAGAACTAGATTATACATATAATATAAGTGTTGATTTGGGAGAGACATAACTCGTAGAAGTCGGAACTACCATAACTCATATAAGATCTCTTTGTTACCCCCCATCGGCCATCGCATACTTTAAAAAATTATGCCTCGTTAGTATCCATTAATGGATGTTTGGGAGAACAACGATTGGGTACAAACTTAACCTTTGGCATAATATTACAGACCTAACCCCCCATCGCATACTTTAATCTAAATAAATAGAATGTTCTTCCAATCGCTCAAGCTTTTATTTTCTTTCTTTCTTTGGCATGTGCATACAAGATCTCCCTTGACACAATTTGAGATTATTTTCAAATAACCCTTAACTGCAACATATGTCATTAGATCCTTACTATGTATAACAATTGGTAAATAACAGCGTTCATAAATTTAGCATAAACCTATAAGCTGTAGCATTTTTCTTCATCTAAGCAATTGAAAGCTCTCAAATAAGGTTTTTGAGAATCAGTAATCATTCCTCGACAGATCTATTTCAAGAACAGGCCAAATTGCTGAGGACAAAAACCCTAAAAGTCCAATCGCAATTTGAAAAGTGTTTCATTTCAGTTGAAGTTGAACAATACATGAACAATATATACAAAACCCAAAGTTAAATCAACAGAAAAATTCTAAAGAGAGGAGAGGACCTGATGAATGGAAAGCAATAGATCGTCTTCCCTTTCGATGCGGAGCAAACGGGGGTCCACTTGGAGTTGAGTGAGTCCTCGACTTCCTTTGTATTTTAGTTCACTCCACTTGGAGTATTATTTTGGTAAATTTCATTAACCTCTCCTTTGATTTTTCCAAAAGTTTCTGACAAATACTAGTCACTTTTTTTTGTAGTTTTAAAATATTATTGATCTTTTTTATTTTTAAAATTATTATTAAGATTATTTTTAAAATTAATTTTTTTTTGCAAAAATAAAAAAGATTGTGCATAGATTTATAATTTTTATATTTTTTTCTCAATACAATAATTAAAAATAAGAGTGTTTTGAAAAAAATATACCGAACAATCTGTTTGGTAACGGGCCTGTTACGGTGCACACGCATTATTTGTAGTGTATCATTTGCATCCTTTTTTCTACCATTGGATCCTCATAATTTAATTTGGATAATTGAGTTTTTTAATCCTAAATACTTGCAACCTACACAATCGCTTAAAATAATATGTCAAAAAATTATGATATATTGTGATAAAAATATTTTATGAAGTAATATGGATCAAGTAATGAATTGTTATGGTATTGTTATAAATGAAAGTGGGATTCACGAATTAATTACGGTGAGTTTCCCATAATAATTGAAGTGGGGTCTGTTTATGAACAATTGTCAGAAATTTATGATATTTTGTGGCAAGAAAAGTTAGTTATGAATCATATTGGTATTAGTTAAGAATTTTTATGGCTCTTATTATGAATTATAGTGCGGTCATCTTATTAATTACAGTAGTAGAATCTAACTATGAATATCTTGTCATTGCTTTTATAAATTTTTGTGACTATTTTAATAAATTTTTATTAATAGTTTATGTAAGATTTATGAATTTTTATGATCATTGTTACGAGAGTTGACCACAAGAATTTTTTTTATAATTTGTTTTACAAAAATAAATATTATATTTATTTTTGTAATCAAGGTATTGATAAAAGAAATATGAAAACCCTAAATGTAAGGGTAATCTTGTGATTTCTGCAAAACAAT
>BRYF01000018.1:2305312-2307812 GCA_030159135.1 Actinidia polygama
GGTGAGTGTTTGGACGTGCTAACTGTCATATTACTAGACAGACTGCAACTTGACGCGTGCTTGAATGCATTGATTGTTGTGTCATTAAGTAGGCGGCTTACTCAATCATGCTCCTAAGGAATAGTTGGTAGATAGCCTATCATGTCGCCGGAGTCTCGATTCAGGCGTGTAGGGCATTAGAGGAAACTACCGCACAAGTAGGGCTGCAAATGAACCGAGCCATTTGTAAACGGCTCGAGGCTCGGCTCGGCTCGGTAAGGGCTCGCTTAAACTTGGTTTATTAAGTAAATAAATGAGCCCGAACTTAAATATTTGGCTCGTTTTATAAACGAGTCGAGCCCGAGTTTGTCAGGGCTCGACTCGAATAGGCTCGCGAGCCATGGGTATATAAGGTAAAGTTTAGACTTTTAGGATTTCAACCTAATCTTTTCAATTTCTCTATCAGCCGACAAAGCTTGAGAGCAGAGAGCCCAACCCTTACGGCCTCTGCCTCACCGTCCGACCATCGTACTAGCCGGCTATCCACCACCGTTCGACTACCGGTCTACTACCGTTCGAGAGTCTCTACAACAGGTCCAGAGCCCCAACCCTCACGACCTCAACGTCCGACTATCGTACTACCACCGTCCGACCATCATCCTACTACCACCGTTCTATCATCATAATACCACTGTCCGACCATCGTAATACCATCGAAGATTCGCAATACCATCTCGTTTGACATTTTAGTTTTTTTGTAAATGATATATTCTGTGTTTGATTTTTAATTTGGTGTTTGATACGCTAAAAAGTTTTCTCTCTAATGAAAGTTTTTAATTTTTTGGGAACCCATTTTGGACAGTTTTGATTTTGTTGTTTTGCGATTTTTGATTGTGCAATGTTGTGTTTCTGATTGTATTTAAAGACCCATTTTTGGTTGCGTTTTGTTCATTGGAAAATTGGAAAGAATTCGTGAGGGGAAAAGGGGGGTTTCGATGTTGATTTGTTTCTGGTTTTGGGAGTTTACTCTGTTGGAATTTCGAGTTCGATCTCGAGCCGAGCTTGGCTCGTTTATTTTATAATCGAGCTTAGTCGAGTCGAGCTCGAGCTCGAGCTTTAAAGATTTAGAACAAGCCGAGCTCGAGCTTGTATTTTAGGCTCGATTCGAGCTCGAGCCTTAACAAGTTTCTAACAAGTCGAGCCTAAACATGCTAAAACTCGATTCGACTCGGCTCATTTGCAGCCCTACGCACAAGTTACCTTCTGCCCCTAATATGATGTTGGGGTCCCCGCTGACCGTTGCATCTCGGCTAAGCTCTGATGCAGAGACTCCGCTGAGTTTGCTATAGAGCAATAGGCCAGTTGCGGTGCTTGCTCTTACTCGACCAAATCTGGTACTTAGTATTTTGTCTTCTTACATATAGCAAAATAAACATGAATTTAAAAGGGTTTTACTTTTTTGATTGAGAAAGAAAACGATTGGTTATTTGGCAACAAAAAAAAAAGTATTGTGATTAAAAAATAAATATATAAAAGCAATTTCAATTACGGATTAAACTTTGAAACGGATGTTTTCGTTTCATCATCCCCTAGGGGCTGCTAAGAAATAGATGCTAAATTGTACGATCGCAATGGGACATGGATCCATTGGGCTTGTTAATGAATCTCCCTATATGTTAACGTCACCTCCATAAACCATGTGTTTGGACGCTAGCACTTTTCTAATCAACACAAGATATCAAAATAATACAATAAGATGCCGTACGAACAATAAACTACATTGAAATATAATATGGCATGATCAACAATGCATGAATTAGTAGTGGAAAACAGACGAATTTGGGCAAGTCTAAATGGGTTAGGTGTTAAGGCCCACAAAAACCGAACTCTCCATTTGGCAACGGATGGAGACGAGTTGGGTACAAGTAGAATCATCACAAAACATGACGTCAACAATGCAATTATTGTACTAGTAAACAACCATTTTAAGCTTTTGTTATGGCTGTTTTATTTTTTCTTCCCTGTTTGATCATCATTACCCCGTGTGACAACTACCATTAGCAAGAAGAGACTTGAGTATTATGGGGTAGTGAGTGTAATAACCCGATCCTTAATTATATTTATTTTATTAAAAAATAAAAATTATTTGGGTTAAATTAAAAGATTCATAAATTTTTAGGATAAATTAAAAAAGATATTTGAATAATATAATTATTTAAAAGTTAAAGGGGTTAAAGTGTAATTTAACCAATTGAATTGACACGCATGGGCATGACTCATGCATGGCCGCTTGGTTGGTTGTCAAGACAAAATTCTATAAAATGAAATAGAGAAACAGAGACTTGGAGAAAAGAAAGAAATGGAAAATTATATGGTGTTGTTAGTCTTTGGTTATAAAAGATATAGGTGTAGATCAACGGTGAAATGATATCGGATTGATGTAAAAGTTTAGTATGATGATCATATGAGTCAGATCTTCATATATAATGGTCTCAATTAAAATTTGAGATAAGTAGGAGGT
>BRYF01000018.1:2310312-2315312 GCA_030159135.1 Actinidia polygama
TTGTTCCTCAATTCGCATGGGCTAGGTCAATACCTGCTAAGGTGATACGAACATGATGTGTTTTCCTTTTGGGGTCTGAGTCTGCCGTGCTGTTACGCCATGTGTTGGGTTTTATTAGTTTATGAGCTCAGTTTGAGCACTGATGTCGATGCCCCTTCTTACTCCTGAGGTTCGTTTGGTATGGACGCATGGCGTAGGAGCTGCCACGTGCTTGTTTCTTAGTGGTTTGTGAAAGCTTGCGAAACGATGCGCCCCAAGGGCGTGTTTGGTTGCTTTTTTTGCCTTTTCAACTTCCTATGTAAGCCTATTCACCTTCCTTTATGGCTGTTCACATTACCCTTCTGAGACCTTTTAGATAGAGAGAGTGCGCGACGTTTGACTATTGTGTTTTGCCGTTCCCTACGCCGATTCTTGTTTCAAAGCCGATTCTGACCTTGCTTTCACTTTCAAACAACGGTTGCTTTTCTCAAACCATCTCTCTAAGTTTCTATTTTTCTAGGTTAATTTTACTTTCCTTTTTCCATGCATGCGTTGCTTCCTTTCTGTCTAGCCTTTTTGGGTCTCTATGATTTTAGGATTCGCTTTGTGTCTGTATTGCCATATGATTTGCTCACTCTTTGTCGAATCTTGTTTGTGGTTTCTCATCCGCCAATGATGGGTGGTTGCAGTTCTTGTTGTCCAGGTTTTGATTCGGGTTGCCCCCAACCCGTTTCCAAACTTCTAGGGTAAGGGTTTTTCCCCTCGAATCAGAAAGACACAAAAAGACGCTCAAGTATACGAAATGCCAACTTTTCTCCCCCCTAATTCATCAGCCAACAAGAGAATTGACTCCTCACCAGTCCATGGCCCTTTGCCCAATGGGGAATGGCCATTGGGGGGGTTCTACCTCAAGCTATGAAGAATAATTTTTTTTTTGTTAGCTGTAATAAACTATTTCACGAAATGGGTGGAGACCCAGCCACTAGTCCAAATCAGAGAGACAGACGTAATCAAATTCATTTGCAGAAACATTCTTTACATAGTTGGCATCCTCAAGGCATTTGTATCAGATAACGAAACTCGATTTGTAAGATAAGAAGTTAAGGACTTGTTGGGTAATTGAGGATATAGTTTTATAACTCAACACCAAGCTATCCATAGTGCAACGGGTAAGCCAAGGCCACCAACAAGACAATCATGAACGGAATCAATAAGAGGCTTGAAAAAGCCAAAGGCAAATACGTTGAGGAACTGTCAAACGTGTTGTGGGCTTATTGGACCACGCCGAGGAAAGCCACGAACGAAATGCCTTATGTTTTGGCTTTCGAATTTGAAATTGTAAGCCCTTTGGAGGTCAATTTGCCCACAATACAAACCGTAGCATACAACATCATCCATAATGCAAAAGTCTTAGCTCAGGACCTCAATCTTGTCGATTAAAGAAGAGAAAATGCACTAATACAGATGGTGGATTACGAGAAGTAGTTAGCAAAGACGTACAATCAAAAAGTCCAGTTGGAGGTCTTGTTTTGAGAAAAGTTGTTGCAAATACCAAGGACCCAGCGTATGGGAAGCTCGGTCCAAATTGGGAGGGTTCATATAAGATAACTAAGTTCGTCGACAAGGCACTTACTACTCGAAGACCCTGAGGGAGAAACTGATAAGTGTTCATAGTACTATAAGGGAACTAAAAGGCGCTCTAGGTTAACATCCTTACCTGGGCCTATTGCATCACTAGTGGGTCTCCTCCAAGCCCTTCTCTGCGAGGTCAGTAATAATTTTAGGGAGCGTGACTGCCTGCGAAAGGGCTAAGCTAGTATCATGGTCCTTGGCAGAATTAGCAATGGTGACCTGTTTGCTAAGCTCGGTGCCAGAGAACTCAGGCTTCCACAGCTCGACTTGCACATTGGAGGACGAGAGGAATACCGAGCTCATTTCCCCTTCTTCTTATGCTTTTTTGAGGGTCTGCTTCCCTTTGCGCTTGTCCAAAAGCGGCGCTTTAGATAAGCTTGGTTCAACCTCACCTGGAGTAGTTAAGTCCAGGACTAAACTAGGAGCCGGCTGCGGGTCTTGGATAATTGAAGGATATGGCACCGCGGAAGGATCAGCAGCCACCTTGGATTTTTTCTGGCCCAGGGTTCTGAACTTTGGGGCCATGTTTACTTTGCCCAATATTGTGTCTGAACCGTCGTCTTTAGAGTAAGAATGGGAGATCATGTCCTCACCCACGAGATGGATCGGGGCAAAAACCAAGTTGTTAGAATCTTCGAGATCCGAGCTCGAGATTGGGATAGGGATGACTAGGGCAACAATTGGAATAGCTGGGACAGCAACAGGATTAAAGACTCCCCCTCCTCTTATTGAGCACCAGTTGATTAACCTCCTCCCCTTCCATTTCCTCTCTATCCAAAGGGTCAGATGACACAAAGCTAGACGAGCATGAGGTGTTCCCCTCGTTTAGATCAAGGTATCTAGCGAGAGCGGCGCCTTCGTCGGGCTCGGCGCTTAAATCTTACGAGTTGAACGCACGACATGGAGGAGCTTGCCTTTTGATCCGTAATGCAGGAAATGTGACCCCAGTGAGATGCTCGACTCGATGCGGGATGATGTGACGATAGATCAGCTCGTATTTTAGCAAGTCAACGACCTTCCTAGGAACTTGCTTGTTATTGAGGGCTTGGATGGCTTCCTTGCACTGCTTTGACATATTTTGGACGAGCTCATTGAAATTTGTTACACCAACCAAGGCACGAATTAGAATCAGTTTAGAAATTTACAAGTATGCAAAGTATAGATATGCTACAAGGAAGCTTACTATCCAGAATACGACCATTGTGCCTTGGGAAAGAGCAGAGGCCATCGTCCCTAACTCAGAATTTCCAGTTTCCTGAAACCCAGACAAACTAGTTTAAAAACAAGTCTTTGTCTGGAATATCGGTCACCAACCTCGTTTGGGGTTGGCGGGGATTCCTAAGCCGAAGGTAGTGATTGTCCTTAAGGAATTTGGTGCCCATCTCCTTCTTCGGATGCACCACGGTATATACATGCAACAGATCTAAGTCGCTAAAGGGAAGTATCAGTGTGTTCACCGTAAGCACAGTCCAGACGTAATTCACAATTACCTGCATGAAGTTTAGGCGGCAACTTGCCGTCACCTCCTTCAGCATTGGGCTTATGGAAAATCGAAGCCCAGCCTAATAGATCATCCAAATCCAAAACTAGAATCAGGTCCTCGTTCCCTTCGACCAGATTGACATTCTCATTGGAATCGGACCGTTCTATCGGAACATCATCGGGGATGCCATCGTCGGCCATAAATTTGTCCAAAGCAGCATCGTTATTAACCATTAACTGAGCTCGCTCAACTCCATGTTCTAAAAACATAAGCAATACGGTTAGAACGAGCTTGCCCAAACAATCATGACTAGCTTTTGGGTACAAAGTTAGCTGAGCTCTATGAGAGCACCGAGCTCTGCCTTACAAGGTTTATCTATTATGTACTAAGGGAAGACTCTCAGACTTTTCTCCCGCCTCGAACCCATATCGGCAACAGAGGGTCTGAGAGGAAAAAACCAAAGACCAATATGAAAATGAAAGCTCAAACCCGTTCCATCAGGGGGAACGAGTTAGGAGTGACCCAAGTCACAAAACCCAGAAAGAGCTTGCAATCCCTATAATGGCGGATGATCCAAAACCCAAAAATTCAAGACAAGCCACAACAAAAACTTCAAGGCAAGTCAAAGCAAACTCAAGAAAGTCAAATACAGACTCAGGCAAACCAGAAAAATCAAAAATGGACATGCATCAAAGCACAAAAATTATAGAGAAAAACTACATAGAAGAATGGCGAGAAAAACTCACAAATTCGATATATAGGAGACTAACACCTACAAATCTAATCAACGGAAGGATGGGAAGCAATTGCTGGCAAACGAATCGGTGACGGAGGAGGCAGTCAGCTGGCAGCAATCCGAGGGCACGTACTTTCTCTCTCTTGACTGCTTTCAAAGGATGGGGTTAGTAGTGACAAGGAAGACAGACAGACATATATAAGAAGTTGAAAAGGCGGGAAAACACCCCCAACACGCCCTTAAGGTGCGTCGTTTCGCAGGCAAGACCCAATCCTCAAATTAACGAGAAATGAACATGTGGCGGTCCCTTCACCGTGCGTCTATGCCAAACAAACCCCAGCGGTAGGTGGGCACTTCGGTGTCTGATCTCAAACAAAGATCGTGAATTAATTAGACATCGACGCGTGGCTCCACATTATGTTGAAATGACAGGCCAAGACAGAAGAAAAACAACTAGCTCACACGACCTCGACAAGCATTGACCCAGCTCATGTGAACTGATGGACAATTGTAATGGGATAAAATACATAACTGCAAGTTCTGGCCTTGCTAGGAATAACATCGCCACGAAGCTGTCACTATGAAGCAAGCTCGGGAGTGTCCTGCATTGGCGCTCGGTCGAGAGTTTATTGAACATTGGTACTGACCGAGCTAAGGCAAGCATCATTGGCGAGTTGTCGCTCTATAGTAAACTAGCTAGGATAACCGTGCCAAAACTTGGCCAAGGGGCAACGATCAGTGGCAATCCTGATGCATAACGGGGGACAAAAGTTAACTTGCTTGGCGAAGTTTCTTCAAACAGCTCCCATGCCTGGATTAAGATATCGACAACATGATGACAAGCTACAAACCATGCCATAGGAGCATGACTGAGTCAACCGCCTACTCACTAACATAGCGGTTAGCTCGTCCAAGTACGCGCCGAGCTGTAGTCTTTTTAGTAACATGACAGTTGACACATCATGGTACGCACCAAGCTGTGCTATATGAGGTCAGCTCTTATTCTCTCAAAGGTATGCGAATTCAGCACAAAAAATCTATCAATCTTTCTCTCTACATACACTGATTCTCCGATTATCTAACTTGATCGTCGGAGAGCCGTTTTTCGAAAACAGCTCCGACAGCTAAACTCATTGTTTCTGTGTCGCAGTTAGGCCACCGCTACCAGCG
>BRYF01000018.1:2435312-2440312 GCA_030159135.1 Actinidia polygama
CCCGTCGTACTATTGCCTTCATTATTAATCCATACTCATTACCAATCCCAATTCTAATTCTACCTTATTACTAATCCTTTCAATTTTATCACACTTATTAAACGGGACCTAAAATCTGACGCACATAGGAGCGCGTCGTTACACTGATCTGGGTCAATCGTCGATTTAGATCCGTCATGCCCAGTTTCATGGGTGTACGGCGCTTTATAGCGAATGTGGGTATTGTTGTAGCATAAATCCAGGTTTTGCGTGCGAATAGGCTGGTGGGGTCCAACTCTCCCATAAAAAAACGTAATTACTAATCCATTAAGATCCTGTCTGGGTAAAAAAAACACTCACTTATGATTTATTTAGGTAAAATGAGATAAAAAAAAATCACACAAACAAAATTCTCTTGCACTCAAATAAAATAAATTTACTTCAAACACACCAAAAAGCTAATAACGTAATTGGATGTTATTTGAGGATGTTATTGCATGAGAAATCTTAACTTTAAACATATTTTACGATATTTTTATAATAGAATAAAACTATTTTAAGAGATTTTTGACTAATTATTTATTTATTTTTTGGTTTTTTTAACCTATTCTTGCATTGATATTTGGACCACACCGATGTGGTTCGAGAATCTAAAGCCTAGTTCTGGGCCCATTTTAAGGATGATGATTTCCTACAGTAAGGGTAGCAGAAAATCTTGCTGTCTTGTAGATGTGGCAGACTTTGAGTGGCCACTTGTTAGAAATTAATAGATAGAATTTAAGGATTATTAGAAATTAATAACACCCAATAACTCATAAAAAATAATTTCTACACTCCAAAAAGTAATTTCTGCACTCCTATTTTGGAATGTAGAAATCACTTCAAAGAATGTAGAAATAAATTTTCTAAATCATTCCTTAAATTTTATCTATTAATTTCTAACAAGTGGTCACTCAAAATCTGTCACGTCTACAAGGCAGCAGAACTTCCGCTACCCTTAATGCAGGAAATTCTCGTACCTATTTTAATTATCCAAATCATTTATATTGCAAATCTCATCAAAAACTCTAATTCTATAAAAAAAATAAGTTTATCGGGTACAGATAATAACCAATTAATATTAATTTATATCAAGATAAATGATTATAATTTTGTGTGTCGCACTTATTTATTAAATTATAAACAGATACTGAGTTTTTTTCAATTAATGTGATTTTTTGTAGTACTAATATTTACGGCGAAGTCTATAATATAAACGATTTTGATTATTAAAATTGATCCAAAACAGAGCTCAAAATATTTAAATTGCACTATACAATCCAACAATTCAGATAGGCTGGGTCCTTGATTTTATGGTCCAACCAACCATCTCAATTGGTTAGTTTTGGGCTAGTTTATTTTGTTAATGTTAGAATATATTCAGAATATCTTCCTAATTTAGACACTACTTTATGTATTTTATTATTATTATTATTTTATGCGCATTATTCCTTTTAGATTTTTCTTTATATAAAGATGACTCGTATATATTATTAATTAACTCAATTCAATATCAATTTCTTCTAACATGGTATCAAAGCCACATCCAGTGGCCTAATCCTTCATCACTTCCGCCGGCGACGGCGGCTCTGTGTCGCCGGGAAAATTATTCAATTTCTTTTATTCATTTTTTTTACATTTTCCTCTTCCTTTAACAACCTAAGCAAGCCTCGAACCACCACTCGGCAAAGACCAACCCGCCGACCATCTTCCACCCATCAGCGATGAACAACCCGCCAACCAACCACCACTCGGCGAAGACCAACCAGCCGACTGCCCACGCGCCTCGCATCTACACTCTCCGCGCACATGTGCCCCTCGTCCATGCACCCACGGGCCCAACGCGCTTACGCGCCCACAAGACATGAGCCCCGAGTCCACGCATCTACGCGCCCACGCGTTTACTCACCACGCGCCCACGCACCCGCTTTCAAGATCTTGTATCCAAATTCAAGTTGGTTTCTCGTTTATACCTTAAGTTTGAGGGGGATGTTAAAATATATTCAAAATATATTCAGAATATCTTTCTAATTTAGACACTACTTTATTTACTTTATTATTATTTTCTTATGCGCATTATTCATTTTAGGTTTTCCTCGATATAAAGAGGACTCGTATGTATTATTAATTAACTCAATTCAATATTAATTTCTTCTAACAGTTAAAAATTCACGATTTGTTTGTACGGTTATGGTGAGTTTATTAGTTAAAATAGTCTATTTTTTTAACTGCTCCAAACAACACTAGTGATATTTTTTTTATTACACTTAACCTTTTCAATTAAAAGTAAACTAGCCCAAAGGATGCCTAAGATAAATGAATCCAAAAAATAAGTTGCAACATTACTAATGAACATTTCACGTATTTCACAATACTTTATAAATATTTATAGATTTTTCATGTCAATACACCTTTTACCGATTATCCACTGTCTATAGGACTATTGTTACCATTTTTTATTAAAAAATTTAATTACCAACACACTATAATGCAAAGTGATATTGTTACAAATAATTTGTTTATTACAATGAAAGTGTTTGATATAACTGAACTTATATTAGAATTGTTTATTTAAAAAGCAGAAATTGATTCCAATAATCGGCTCTTTTTCAGCTTTTATAAGTCGTTAATTTTTGTCCCATAAACAGAAGAAGAAATTGTGCCAAACATTCTCTGGTACAACTTTCAAAATAGAAAAAAACAGCTTTTATAAATTGTGTTAAACATGCACAATACCACCCCACCTATGCACATAATTATCTAATTAAAAAGTTTTATTGCTAAAAGTTAGATAAAGAGCTGTAGATTGTTAAAAATAAAAAAACAAATTAAAAAACTAATTAATAACTTGTTATTAAGATTCAATAACGAGTTTGCATGATTAGCATGCAAGAGCATATCGATATCCATCATCGATCGTTTAAACAATTCTATGATTTTTCCAAAGATTTTCAAAAGATAGAAACATTTCCATCGGAATCATCGGAGCCCTCCTGTTTACCCCCAAATAATGGATCTGTTTTCGCTACCCGACACCACCACCACCGCGGTCCACTCATTGTCCTCTCTCTCCTTCCCCCTTCTGTCCGTACGATGTAGGTATACGTATATAAATTGTTATTATATTATTTTTTTATGCAAAAAATTAAATTAAAGTATCTTGAATTTAATACATCTCAAATCGAAACATACATACCTTTAATCCCAATTAAAAATTTCACTCGGGATTTTAATTTCTTGACCCACCTTCTTCTTTTGTCTCTTACTTTTTAAGATAATCACAGTATATTTTTACGATAAAAAATAACCTTAATAAGGGGTAATTATCCTTATTCTTTACAAAAGAGAGGAAATTGTCAGATAAACTCTTCAACGAAGACTCCTATCCATCAAGGACTCCTTATTATCTTAAAAGAGTATTTTTCTATATATAATTATAATATTAATTAGTTAAACCTTAACATTAATGGACTACTTTAAATAAAACATGCATAAAAATATTAGAGGCTAATGGGCCACCAATAAATAAACATGGTATTAACATTCTCCCATTTGACTCGTAAGTTGGTAATAACGCAAATTGCGTATTTTGGTAAAATCATGAATTGTGTTTTATTTAAAACGATTCGAATGGACTCCACTTATAAAACTTTGACACGTAATCACAAATTTAAAAATTCAGTCAATAGGTCCAACCAAATTAAATACTTTAATACTTTGATTAATTGAGATCACCAATGTGAGTAATAATGGTTGTACATCTATGTTATGTTCCCTTCTATATATCACGTCATCGATAACCTTCATTAACGTAGTCAAAAATTGGAAAAAATATAGTTGCATATAGACAGCAATGCCTATAAATCCCCTATAATTCGTCTTGTCAAGACATTTATGTTTAATATTCAAAATAATATGTGTGCACATAATTGAAAAATAGGAGAATCAAAAACAAACTAATATTTGTTGTTGTTTTTTGAATTTTCATTAGGTCTGCAAGTGTTTTTCAGCCAAATTAGACCTAGTTTTTTTGTTTGGATTTTTTAGTTATTTTTATGTTGGAGTTTTTTCTTTTGTTTTTAGTGAATTTTCTTTAACCGTTTGATTAAAACTTTATACTATTTCGATTTTTCTTAACGAGAGTAGTATGAAAATATAAAAACTCATCTAATTTTGACAAAAAGTTCTTTAAGATAAAAATTAATTATTTTACTTGATAAATTTTTTGATTTTTTTATATTTAATCTATCTTTTTCTATTTTCAAAATTCTTTTAGTCCAGAAAAGCTAAAAAAATAGAAAATTTTGGTCAAACGATAAAAAGTACCGAAAAAAAATTTTCATTGAACAATGGTTATTGATATGGGGTAAAATATCTGTCAACCAACGACTAAGTTAGAGACTTCGCCAGGATACTACCTCGTCCCCGTCAATACTCATGTCGCTAGTCGTTCTCCATCTCGCCAATGGGCGACGTATCATCGTCAGTAATCAGCATGAATTTAAGCTCGCTAATCTCCACACCGCAGATGAGCGAGGTGAAGTACATTGCCTCATCAGAGACTATCACCATACAAATTCCATCTCCACAAGGGTTTTATCTACCCAAGGAAAATACCTAGGAGATTCTTTCCATCACGACACCTAAAATCACGGAATGTCGTCCAGATGTCAGATCCCCCCTTAAATTTTGATATCTCCGGAATATATTTCATACTTAGCCATCCGAGAATCACGCCGCAGTTTTCTTACACGGCTATCAATTCTCCATC
Source organism: Actinidia polygama (assembly GCA_030159135.1). Lineage (NCBI taxonomy): Eukaryota > Viridiplantae > Streptophyta > Magnoliopsida > Ericales > Actinidiaceae > Actinidia > Actinidia polygama. The sequence goes on from BRYF01000018.1 coordinate 2,440,102, forward strand.
TATATAAAGGTTGCTCCCTCATCATTATGAGGTACACAATTTTAATACGCTCAATACACAGTTCATAGTGCATTCTCTCCGGAGATTCATATTTTATACTTCGCCCAGTTTGTCTTCGCCTTGGTCCGACTTCCACGCCGAAGCAGTTTTGAGCGGCATTGCCCCGATCGTTTACTTTTGTCTACCTGCACAGGTCGCCCGAGTAGTTGCC